>BPLQ01002704.1:0-105138 GCA_021605075.1 Caerostris darwini
TGATAGTAATGTGTTTGTGACAGGTGGTTATTACAATAATTTCTTTCTTCGCCCTCCGATGTATGAATTTTATTTACTGTGGCAGAATATTGCCTAAGAAATGACAAGATTTTGCTAGAATATAATGATGATTTATATGGTTGGAATCTTTTATAAATTCTTTCTAATTTTTACCAATTTTTCAAACTTGATGAAGAGCAATTTTTGAATATTTTCTGATAAAAATAAAAATTCTTTGTGAAAATATAGTAAATAATACATGCAGTAATGGTCATTCAATTTTTTCGTTAACTGCGCCAGATTTTTCAGTTTATATTCAGATTTTAAAAATAACTTTTTCTTTCTCTGAAATAATGTGTAATGTGATTTATTTTTTTGGAAAATCGTTATCAGTAATAAGCAAAAAATTTTACTAAAATGTGCATACTGCAGAGGTGTAAAATCTGCGCCTAGCTGCTCCAAAATACTAGGTTCTTTGGCAAAAACGGCAAAATGTGCATTTCTGTCCCAAAAATGAGATATTTCCTTTATTTTGATTTAATAACCCAGAAAAATTGTCTGATATGAATGAATTTTTCTTTTAAGATTGCTATGATAGGGAGTAAGAATGAACGAATTATATAAGTGTTCTGTTTTTTGGCGATATGATTTATTGGTTATGTCAACAACATATATGTTATCATAGGGTGAAAATTCTTTCTAAATGATTTGAAGCCAAATTGTGGCGCCATCTATTGTTCTGCACAGGAACAAAAAGGTAAATAATTTGCTTGTGACTAAATGGGTTTGCAATAACTGTTTGAAATAAATGTATTAAATTTTGATTAATTCCAAATTTTATTAATAGTTTGCAATTTGTAAATTATTCACTTCCAAGCGTATATATTTTTTTTAATTTCTAAACATTTTCGAATTTTTTCTCTATAACTAATATGTTTTATTTGTCTCTTTTTTTATTTATTGTTTCGTTAAAAAATATCTAAATTTTGAAATAATTTTATTTTTAATAATTTATAATTAACTGTAATCTTTCATTTGGGGGATTACAGCAATTATTTATTTCCCATTTATTACTTGCATTAAAATTCTTAAAACGTGTGTGTGTGTGTGTGTGTTTTTTTTTTTTATGCACAGAAAATCTACAAATATGTTATATCGAGAAATAATAAAATTTTCGAAAATAATTTGTTAAATAATATTTAAAAGTATTTATCCATTATTTAGTAATTATTGTTCATTCTCCCTATTCAAGATATATTAGGGTTTTTTTTTTTTTTTTTTTTTTTCCCCACCCTTTTACATTTTGTATTTCGTCTAAAATTGGATACATATAATTTTAGATTTAATTTTAAAACTAACACACACCTTTTTGCTTATACGAATAAAAATAACTGTTTGTAAACATAAGCATTTTCTTTTTTCCTTACTGAATCAAATCGGTTTGATCATTTGATATTTTTAAATTTTAAACATATTTAATGTAAAAATAGTATGGCAAAACAAAATTCTAAAATAAATTTTATTTATTTTTTCTATTAAATAATTTAATAATCCTATTTTATTATGAAATTCATTGAAAATTGGTACGATATTTCCATTAAAAATATTCATGGCTAAGAATTCCAAAATATCCGAAGTTGCAAGAAGGATAATGAAAATTTTTTTAACTTTTAATAATGGATGTGTTTATTAATATACATTAAATAAAAAATAATTTTTAACATTCGATTCTAATTTTCTTCTTATATAAACACATCAATAAATTAGTTTTGTATTGATTTTCAAATGTCATACAAAACGATTCAGTTTAATACTTGAGTTTGTAGTATAAATTGTGAGATTTAATTCCATATCAATTATACGATTGTTAAATAATATAAAATTAATTAGTGTATGCTTTGAAATCTGAAGTAAAAATATACTGCTACGAAACCACTGAGAGAGAGAGAAAGCTGCTACAAAAATGCAATTTGCCAAGCTAAGAAAATCATTTTTTGGTTTTCCATCCCTGATATTGTTTTCTCCAGTCGCTATATTAATTGAAGATATGTATATTCTGAAGAATTTTGATCATATTCTTTCATATATGAAATCTCACATAAGTTTTTAAAGAGCTTCTTTTATTGTGGTAATTTCAATGAATTACGCTCTTGTGTTTTTCAAATTATTAAAATGCTGATTTAAATGTCATTTATTGCAGTTACTGTAGCTTCTGTAATTTATCCAACTTGTTTTCTAATGCTATTTTCCTTTTCTAGATTTTGCCTTGTGTTTTGACATTCTGCAGGGAAAAATAGTGATTGAATGCAAAACTACATGGAGACATTATATGAAAGTTGTCTATTGAAATTTATAATAAAAAAAATAATCGGATAACTGTAGAAAAATGATGATGCCTTTGAAAAACAAGTTTACTTTGATGTAACACTTGTTTTAAGGGAAGCTTATAAATTTTTTTAAAGGGAATTATTTATTCCTTTGTAAATAAATCTGTAAACAACATATTATTTAGAAGTAATTGTATTAATTAAAACAAAAATGTAACGTACTTATTTTATGAAAGGAAAATAAATATGTGTTATGCCTAAACAAGAGAGCTCAGTGAAAATTTCAACCATTGTTAAAATCCCTGCAGCTCTGGCAAATATATTTGGTAATGTTTAACAAAATGAGATTTATAAAATCCTATATCTTATACTTTTTGTGTTTATAATATTTAATTCAAATTCCTAAATAATATAAAACACTGTTATATACAATTTTTTGTTTTAATGTGGAAATATTCACATCAGGAATTTTTCTATTGTAATGATTCCTTTTTTTATAATTATTACATTATAGGAATTATCTTTTTTAAGTGTAAAATCAGCCTCGCAAATGAGATCTACATTGCCAGACAATTTCTGATAGATTCCCTATCCCTGGTGATAAAATATATATATATATATATAAATTTCATTTATCTTTCGTCATATGTTATGAAGATATTTGAAAACTTTGCATCTTATAGTTTATTTTATCTGCTCTAAAAAGTAATCTTTTATTTACTTACAATGTATAAAAATTGTCATATATTTGTATTAAAATTCCCTTTCATACAAATATATACAAAGGTTAGGTTCATCCAAGAATTTTATTCGTATACCTGGTTGTGAAGCTAAGATTGTTATTAATAATTAGGTTTTGAGGTATATTAATATAATAATGATTTTGTAAAAGGTTTTGTTTTATAATTTATATGCTGTTTATATGTTTTTAAGTAACTGTCAATAAAATTACTTCTTTTATACTAAATTCTTTCTTCTGTTATTCATTCTCTTGTCTGATAAAATATGGGAGGGGGGTAATATCCTGTCAACGCCAGGTAAGCAGCTAGTGTGACGTATATAAAAAGGGAAAAAAAGAGAGAGAGAATATTTACTATTCTGGATGAATTAAATTCATCCAGAATAGTAAATATTCTCTCTCTCTCTCTCTTCCTTTTGATTGCTTGACAGGAAACACACATTGTTCACAGTCGATTTTTACGCAGTATTCAAGAATTTTCTAGCCTATTCGCAGCGTTATATAATCCATGTTATATTTGTTTGTTTTCTTTGATATGCCACGTGCTAGTAATGTTCCATGTTTATGTACTGTGATTGACATCTTGTACTAATACCATATTTCTGAGGGCATATGAATATGAAGCATCCAAATTTTAATAAGTAATTTAAATAGCAGGGGCCTGTTGGACGAGTGTGCCATGGATGTTTCTAATGGTTCAGAATTCACATTAAACCGTAGGTCCCAGTCTAATATGACTGTAGAGCATTGGGTGTAGTGCTGACAACCCTACCCCATAAAAACACATCTTGTGTCAAGAAATCTGGCAGATGGCCTTGGCCCACCCAGGGGTTGTTGCGCCACATGATGATAATTTAAATGGCAAAAAATTTAAGTTTAATAAATTAAGTTGTTAGTAATTTTAATTAATTTAAATAATCCGCATCTATCATCAGTAAATGCTAGTGGATGAAAAAGGCCTGTAATGAAATGGTAGGTAATTATAAATGATATACAGGAATGTAAGTTAGCAATTGATATCTATCAAGTTTTTCATCTTTCTAGTAAATATAACATTTTCCCCTTAATCCGTCCTTTTTTTTTCTTTTCTTTTTTCCCCCGCTGTGTCCGTCTCTTATTTTATTTTTGATCTTTTTCATTCACTGATATCGAATTAACTTTAAAAATCTAAATTTATATTTAATTTAAATTTTTTTTTTTTTTTCAATGCAGCTGGCAAACAGACATGGACGTCTTGAATGCCTTAAGGCAAGCGCTGCACAGACGTTACTCACTTTGCATGACCCAGGGGGCGCGTGTAACTTGAAGATAAGCCACGGACGCGGAGTAACAATGCCCCCGCAACGCTCTACGATCCTATTAGGACCGGGACCTACGGTTTAAAGTGGATACCGAACCACTACAAACATCCATGGCACCGCCGGGACTCGAACCCGAAACCTGTGGTACAGAACGCTAGCCATTCAGGCATTTAATTTAATTTTGATAAGAAATATAAACCTAAATTACCTACTCCAGCCGTCACCATTGACTTCCAAACCACTACAACCTACACTTTTTTTTATGGATATAATGGCAGATTAATGCCATTTGCCCATTAAAATAAAATAATTTTCTCAATTTTCATGAGTGTATGTGTAGATATGATGTGATTGTCTGGGTGTGCCCTTCTAAACTGAGATTAATTTATTTGAATTTACGTTTCTTTATATTTTAAAATTATGCACCTGAATAAATCGTTTCTAGTAACGACGTATCAAAATTAAAATGAACAATTTTAAGCAAATAATTTAGCTTTTTTTTTTAAACCAGTGAAGTATTCTCTGTTTCAAAAAAAAAAAGATGCAACACATATTTAGGGTCAGAATAATCAAGATCGAGAACCCTATATAGTCTTCAATGAGCTTTTTTTTAATACAGTATTATTTCCCATTTTCCAAACACACCATCATAAAATTCAAATTCTATGCCTCGCATAGTAGATAACGAAGAATAACCTTTCGGATAGAAAGAAAAAAAACCGCTATGTATAAATCTAAAAAAAAAAATCTTTTTCAACTTCCCCACCTTCGCGAATCATATAAATAATTCAATGGTCAGAGGATTTATCTTGCAACATTAGCTGTATTTTTTTTCCCCTTCTAATGCAGCTGGCCAACACTTAAGACTGTTGTCTTTGATGCCTTAAGGCAAGTGCTGCACCGACGTTACTCACTTAGAACTACCCAGGGGGTACGTATAGCTTGAAGATAAGCTACGGACGCGGATTAACACTACCCCCGCAACGCTATACGATCATGTCAGACCGGGACCTACGGTGTAAAGGGGATTCCGAACCACTACAAACATCTATGGCACCGCCGGGACTCGAACCCGAAACCTGTGGTACCGTACGCTAACCACTCGGCCATTCAGACCCACATTAGTTGTAGTAATACAACAGATGTATAAACAACTCAAAAAAAAAAAAAACTCAAGTATACCACATATGGGCCTGAATGGCCGAGTGGCTAGCGCTCGGTACCAAAGGTTCCGGGTTCGAGTCCCGGTGGTGCTATGGATGTTTGTAGAGGTTCAGAATCCACTTTAAACTGTAGATCCCGGTCTAACATGGCGTTGGGCGTAGGACTGACAACCCTACCCCGTAAAAAGAAGACATCTCATGTTTCGAAATCTATCAGTAGGCAGACGGCTTTGGCCCACCATAGGGTTGTTGCGCCAATAGTGATGATGATACTACATATAGAGAATGAGCTGGAAGAGGCAAGTTTTAATATAAATTGGAAGGGAAAGATACTGAACCACCTATTGACAGTCACGATTATGTACGCTACTCAGTGACCTTTCTGTACATAAATCTCATTTGATGGCAGTTTTCCTTTGAAACAATCTTCCTTTGTTGGTGTTAAATTTTTAGTCAGCATACCGATCCCAGATATCTGCAACGTTTACTGGATTTACAGTGTATAGTCGGTTAGATAAAAAGACATATTTCTTTGAAGCAGGCAATAAGTGCTATCAACACATTTGAGCTCCTTAAGTCAATAATTCTTTCAAAGCCAAGGAATGTTATTAAAAAGAATCACCACCTTCAGAATGTTATGAGGAGGGTGATGAAAAGATGAAGCAATCTGCGAATAGGGAGGGAGAAAAACGAAAAATGTGCGATCCCTGGAAGAAATAAAGAATAAAAAGGGAGATACTTGCTGTAAATGTATATTGTTACATTTCGGTATGTACACCACAGCGGCCAACACCTAGACGATATATGACAACTTCTAATTTCTATAAAAAGCGTAAGTAGTATTTAGTATTGGATTCAAATTTAAATGCGATTCGTAATTTAACAGCATTTGTTTGGATAATATTTCTTTTTAAAACGATTTTCTTTCCATTTAAAAAAAAATTAAGGGAAAGCATATTGTTTCCACTCTGTACATCCTGTTTAGTTTTATTAAATATTCATCGAAATAGTGAAATTGACGTAATCGATAAGCTGAATAAATTTTAATTTATTATGTTTTTTTAAAGGTGTTTAATGTGTTCTTTTTTATGTATTTGAACCAATCGAGTGCACTGTAAAAATTATTAATATATTAAGTTCCAATTTCAGATACCATTTCTATTAGTTATAGTTTAGTATGACCTATTGAGCTTTCATAAACAATTAATTTTATTTTGTTGAGTCCCCCGCCCCCTTAAGACAAAATCCTGGATATTGGTCATATCCTCATATTGGTATCTACACCAAATTAAACTATATTTTGTAAAGCTTTGCTTCTTTGATTATTATTATTTTAAAGAATATCGTCTAACGCCAATTTTTGTAATGTTTCACATTTGAGTGGGAAAAAATACATATATATGAATTTCAATTCGATAAAAAAGATTTTGTGATTTCACTTGATTATGTATAGATGGAGTATGTAAAAAACCATTCTGAATTGTTTGTTTTCTTATTATTTATCATAAGAACTCGAGATGTTCAAGAATCTGCAAAGAAAGCATAAAATTACTTAACGATGGTGGACACCGCCTTATTTCTAAAATTATAACTGGCAATGAAACTTACATGCCTTTTTTTTTTTTTTTTTTTTTTTTTTTTTTTTTTTTTTATGTTCCTACACGACAAGAAAGTAAAGTATAGGTCTTTGAAGATGACCCCTAACCAACAATGGTGAAAAGACAACGAGCAATGAAAAAAATTAATGTATGCCGTTTTCTTCAGAAATACGGGACTAGTTAAAGTCATCAAGCTGGAGGGACAGAAGGCAGTCACAGCTAACTGGTACACCACTAAGTGTCTTCCAGAAATTCTTCAAGAAGTGAATGTAAGAGGACTCATGCTTCACCATGATAATGCATCTTCTCGTACGGCAAGATCGACAGTCGAATTTCTTAAACAAAAACACATCAAAGTGATAGAACATCCACCCTATTCCCCTGATCTTGCTATGTGTGACTTTTGGCTCTTTTTTAATCTTAAGAAAAATTTACGTGGTCGCCGTTTTCATTCCGAAGATGAATTGATGAGACTATAAAAACATACTTTTCATCAATTCCAAGAAATGGATGGCGTGAAGTATTTAATCTTTGGAAAAATCGTCTGCAAAAGTGCATTGATGTTGGAGGGGACTACTTTGAACACTCTTAAAATTTGGTAAGTTAAACTTGTACCATTTACCCGTATCTCAAAAATTTCAGAGTGACCCTCATATTTAACAATTAATTTATGCGTTTTGTGTTGCCATATACCTTTCTGAGGTGTTATAGTTTAAATCAATAAGTAAGTCTTGTATTGGCTATTAAATAAATAAAAAATATGAATCAAACTTCGCTTAAAGTGTAAAGCTTTCTTAATAACAGAATAGGATTGGCTGAAAAGAGATAAGGTAAAACGAGAGAGAGTGAAATTACTTGACAAGTAGGTGGAGACATTTTGTTAACAGAACCAGTTACCTTTACGTTTCTTTTTATTGGCCGCTAGTTGAGGTAAATTTGACCTGTCTAACGGAGAAGTTTGAAGAGAGTGAATAGTAAAAAAATACGAAAGGAATTTTTAGAATAATATATTTTTTAAGTTTCACCCGATTCTTTATATTAGAATATATTTTAAAAAAGAGGAAAAGCCAATAAACAGTTATACTTTGATGGCAAGTTATTAAATCCCTTTAAGAATTAAATGTTGGGAGAAAATATATAAAGAAAGAAATGTAATGGTTCAAAGAAACAGGTAGTAACTAAACTAACAAAGATAGCGTTTAATAAATTTTGGTTATATATACAGTGTCACTTTTATTCAAACAAATTATTATTTTAATGAACATTTAATTCTTTTACTGTCTTCAAACAGTATTTTTTTTTTTTTTTTTAAACAACTTTTCAGATCTTTACTACAATTACTATATAATATATCGTAATTGAAGTAAAATCATTTCATATTGAGAAAAAAATAAACAAATAAATAAAATACCTTTTAAAAATGTTCTTTTGAGGGTTTATGGAATGATATTTATAAAATAATTTCAACACTTGAAAATATTTGAATTTAAACAATTTTGTAATTTAAAATTTTTTATTTTTTTAATTCTAAATAAAACACTGTGAATTACGCAAGAGAGAAAACTCCAATTGTAATATCTTTCTCTTCAAATTTCAAAGGATTTACAGCAGTAAACAAATTTCCGTAAGGATCTATTTCGTCGATAGCAAATGTTACGTAACTGTCGGTGTGTAGTTGGAGTACCAGGGAATTCCCCGTACCTCCATATCAATAATTACTATTAAGAAACATAATTACAAAATCCAAAAGTTAAGCTAAATAAGAAAGAATATTAAACGATCCCATGCTCGGAGAGAATTTACAGGAGTAAAAAGGTTAGTAAATACAAAATTTAAAATGATAGTTCACAAAAGTATTTAAAAATAAAAACTGTGGCAATTAAAAAGAGTTAAAAAATAACCGTTACGAAACCAAGAAATCTTCTCGGCTGGCTG
Organism: Caerostris darwini; assembly: GCA_021605075.1. Classification (NCBI taxonomy): domain Eukaryota; kingdom Metazoa; phylum Arthropoda; class Arachnida; order Araneae; family Araneidae; genus Caerostris; species Caerostris darwini. The sequence continues at coordinate 9,064 of BPLQ01002704.1, forward strand.
GAGAGAAAGAGAAAAGGAAAGGGGAGGGCAGAAACAAACGAAAACTAAATCGTTTCGCGTTTGAGCGACCTTGAGGAAAAAGAGCTATTCCGCAGCTGTCAAAAACAAACTACGGAGAAATAATGGTTCTTCTTTTTGGAATCGGAGAATGAAGTTCTCGTCAAAAGAATCATCGTTTTCAGAATGTTAAAAGCAGGGGGGTAGGGGAGGGGGGAAAGCGAAAAGCTGAAGTAATTCTGGCGAGGGGGTAAAAGAATTGCAGTGAACAAAAAAAGAAAGTGAAAGAGGAAAAGGCATCATAAATCAGGAGTTCTTAACCTTTTTTGTTCCATGTACAGAAACGGAAGTACTTGTTTTGGAGTACCTATGGGGTAAATATACCCCGAAAACCTCAACATAATCATTAATATAGTTAAATTTACATTGTTAAAATTACATCGTGAATTTAGATAAAAAAAAAGAAAATTTACGCTATTAAGTTAAATAAAAAAGTAAGTTACTCAGGTGCAATTAGGAGTCCGTAACACGTTTCCCCGCGGACGGTCAGTGAATTAATGAAAAAAAAAATTAAATTTAGAATTAAAATAAATATATCAGAAACGAAAACATTAACTTCTTAAGAATTTTAGATATCATTTGGGGGGAAATTTTTTTTTTATGATAGTCAGTATTTGTGTTAATTTTGCACATCGTAGCAATAAATGAAAATTTAAGAAACCAAATAGACACCTCAGATTTGCACTTTAGTTATTTTGGTCATTTTGAGTTCCATGAATTCCTTTTAGACGTGGGAAGGACTCAAACGTCGCATCGTAGATAGCTCTAGGTCTTTTTCTAGAGCTACTGACACCAGGTTTCCATGTACAACTTTTGCATAAAGTTGTGTCCGGATTTCAGCCATAATACCAGGCGTTAGTCTGAAGTTGAAAATCAGGCTCAATTATCTTACTTGTGAGTGATTGATTAGTCGTCATTCGGAAGATTGTAAATCTTTCGTTAAAAACATAAAACTGACATCAAACAAAGTGGTATTTCATGTATCCGATGAAACAATATGCCTTTCATGTTCCGCCCAGTTTGTATCTAAGCGGTTTTCAGTGCATTGCTCAAACTTTTCTGCTCAGATCTCAGAATAATGTTTTTAAATATGCAAAATAAAATTAAAGTAGTTCAATTATATCGAAAAATATATGACAGTAACACAAATTTTATTATTAAAAACTTGTCAACACGAATATTGTTGTTTAACTTGAATGAAATTCCTATGTGAAGAAAAGCGATCGGTTATTTCTATCGCTAATCACGAATAAAATTAGCATTATCTATAATTTATAGCATAATTTCATGTGAGAAATTTTAAGTTTAATTAGTGAAACTTCAGATAATAGTTTGTTCTTATTCAAACTCGTAGTACCACCTTCTCTGTTTAAAAATAATAATGTTTACAGTCAATTTTTATAATTTTTAGATAAAAAAAACAAAACCATTTTTATAATTTTTATTCAAAATAACAATTTGTAATTCTTTAATAAACATGTATAGAACATTATAGTACTAAAGCGCATTAATTGTTTTATTTCCAGTGTTGCACGTTCCTTTATGATAATATTAATTCATTAACTGTACATATGCGATTTATATGTGACTTGTCATACACAAATTTCTAGCTTAAACAAATATGCGAGCTTCTTATTGGTTTATAAAATAACGCGACCAACTAAATGGGTTTGAGATACGCTTAGGGTGTGATGCTCTCTTCCTTACAGAGCATGATTGGCTGAACTAAGATAAGGTAAGATAAAAGGCGAAAAGATACCTGACAGGTAGGTGGAGACACGTTTCTAACTGCACCAGTGGCTTCTGCGTTTCTTTTTATAGCGCACTAGTTTGCTAGGACAGAAATTTTACCTCCCCTATGGGAGGAGTTTGAAGAGAGTGAACAATAAAATCAAACAAAGATATTTCTGATGGAGTCAAAAGCTTTTTGTGATTTCTTTTATTAAAACGTTTTGTGTAAAGGGCTTAAAATGTTAACTCGACATGCTGTTAGGTTCCTTTAAAAGTTAAATGTTGTTTGAAATAAAAAAAAAAAAAAAAAATTAAATGATTCAAGCGAATAACTAGTAAATTAACGAGAACAAAAAGGAAAATATGGATTTTAATTTATCTGAATATTGCACAATGCTTGCTATAAAGTAATCTTTTATTTACTTACAATGTATACAAATTTTCATATAGTTGCATAAAAGTTCTCCTCGCATTACTACATTGAAACTAATGCAGCACAAAACACAATCCAATTTTTAATGAATTTTTTCTGCTCAAAGCTTTCTAAAATAAAATATATAATTTCTTTGTTTGTAATTTCCAGAATTCTCATTTATAATGTATTTTCTTTCTTAACTATTACATATTTTTCTTTCTATTTCCTGAAAAAGGAAAGCAACAAAACAAATTCCGTTGCAACAAACAACGTCGAAATTACAAATTTTACACTGGATCCTTTAAAAGAAAATAATTGAGAAAGCTACAAATTGTATTATTATCCATATCAAACTTATTTCCTGCTATTATTTATTTTATTTTAAGGTAATTTGTGAAATGCTAATAAAATAATTAATTTCTTATATAATCGGCAATGTTTAAAAATATTCTTGTGTTTTAATTGCTTTTAATTTGATTTTATAAAAAGGCTACTTATTTCAATAAATCTGCTGCTCTAACATTTCACAGGGCTTCTAACATTTTAAAATCAATTTCGCTAATTTTTAGTATAAATTTAGCAATAGAAATTTTTTTATATTGTTGTGTACCATCTCCCATTTCGATTTCGGATCATCCTTTTGACTTTTGTTTTTTCCTTTTTAAGCCAACGTTGATTCTCAACGATAGATATCTAGATACCGCCCCTTGGCCCTCATTGGTTTGGGGGGAAAGGGGATCATTTTTACCGTCTCATAGGGCTGACATCCTGACCTCACTCAATTCATCAATCTTTTGTCTTCATCCCTTACTCTAGAGAAGATCTGTGATGAGGGCCAAATGTTGTTTTCACACGCTCAATGTCACAGCTGGTCGATTTTCCAAGTCACATAAATATCTCTTGTGTAGTATAATAAGGCAATAGACCTCCTACTGTGGCAAAAACACTCTCTTAGAAGTAACATTATCTTTGCAAGGCTTGCACCCCACCATTAAATAAATCTTGACCATCAACGGTAAGATGCAACACAAAACGCCCCCAAACCGAGACGACGATAGATAAATCTTTGTTCCCCCAGAAAACTGTTACTCTTATTCTCTGCGGCAAAAAACACCCTTTGACCAGATGTTCAACACCGGATATCATTAACTCTGAATTTATAGTCTTTCAATGTTACCAAGGGGAATGAGTTTTAGACCACTTATTTTTTTAAAAGCTCATATATATGGTAAAAAGCTTTTTATGCATAAAACAACCAATATCGAAGATTTCTTGCATATTATTCATAAAAATTTATATCACACACAAAATAAAATTTATTACAACACGACAATAGAAAAAGCCGATACTTTTGCACAAAACCTGAACTCTCCTTCTAATAAAATCCAGAACCCTACAACTATGATCAAATCGATATTGTCCGGGATACAATAGCCAGTTTTATGTACAACAACCCTAATCATCATTCCAAAAGTTTGTCTTTAAAAAGGTTGAAAATATTTTATATATGATGGACAAAAGTAACGCATTGGGATGATATTTATTCAAATAAGCTTCATTAACATCATTTTTCGTAACCACCATAATTGATTAAATAATTTAGATGTTTTTCTAATAAGATGTGAAAATAATTACTGCTTCATTCATTTAGCTAATATTAACAGAAATCAATTAAAAATATATGAAATATTTATAGAAGAGATAAAATACATTTAAATTTACATAATTTGAATAATCTTAAGTCAGAAAAATTAGTATCCCATTACAAAAAAAAAGCACATTTTATTCGAAGACATGGCATAAAATTTCATGAGCATTTAAATACATTTCACACAAGACTCCTCACATAACTGTTATGGATTATTGTACGTTTAGACTTTTGTAACAAGCTCTCTCTCTCTCTCTCTCTATATATATATATATATAATAATAATAATTTATTAGAATTAAAATAATCTAAATAAATTGTATCATCATGAGCAGTGGCGCAACAGCCCCATGTTGGGCCAAGGCCACGTGCCTACTGGCAGATTTCGAGACAGGAGAATTTTTTTTAAGGGTAGAGCTGTCACTCCTACTCCCAACGCTTTGCAGTCATATTAGATTGGGACCTACGATTCAAAGTGGATTTCGAACCATTACAAACATCCATAGTACCACCAGGACTTGAACCCGAAACCAAATAATAATAAATTTAAATAATTTATATATATACATATATATATATATATATATATATATATATATATATATATATATATATATATATATATATATATATATATATTGTTGTAGTTTTGTTATTGTGTATTTAATTCATTCCTTTTGCATTCTATACATATACAAAGAAATGTACAAATAATGGCAGAGAACCAAACCATACAGAAAAGCAGTGAAAATTGAAAAAAAAAATTATTACATTTATGCAAATTTTATAATTAATTTAAGATGTAGAGGTTTAGTGGTACTTAATAACATTGGAAGTTCGTAATCGATACGCCCGTGGCCCATGGTTATTTTGCAACAGGAATTCTTTTTCACAAAGCCATCACGAAAATTCTGAAAGACTAAATAAAAACAGATTTGTACTAGTCTTAAAAATAAGATTTTTATTTTAAAACAACAAAAATTAAAATTGCTTTATCGAATTTTTAAGATACATTCTTATTTCTTTTTATCGTTTTTATTTTCAATAACCCTATTTCGTTTTATTGAAACTCATTTCTGGTATCAAATAATTATTAATTTTTTAACACGGTCAAAACTTTATTTCTGGTAAATAAGAATTTTTTTTATTTTCTATTTCTTTATTATACAACAAAATCGTTATAAGAATATTAAAAAAGAAATGAATTTTTCTTTTTTCCCCCTCCACTACCAAGCTAAAATGTTTTTAGGAATAAGAATTATTTTTTAATTCAGAACTTAATTAAAAAAAAATTTTTGGAGTGTTCGTCTGCTAAAAAGTGCTAAAAAGGAAAGATAACATTTTCAGAAAAGCAGTGTTGATCGATTGAGATTTTTTTTTTTTTTTTTTTAATCAAAACAAAGGATAGAAAAAAAAAAAAAAAAGAACTTTGGTTCTGAGATCGGCCTTTTTGGGGGGCAATCATTGGGGGGGCAACAATAATCATTTGTCTTTCAGATCATCATTGCGGTATATCTACAATACTTTTGTGGCATCGACAACTGGTCTCTAATTGCACCGAATTTAAAACTTAAATTCTTTTAATTTTAATTTTTATTGTGCATTTTGTATTTTACTTTTAGTATTTTCAAATTTTTGAGTACCAAGTATTTAATTTTTTTTTTAGGGGGTATATTCCCATTGGTACTCCGTAATCGGTACGCCAGTTGCCAGTCGATTGCGATAAAGATCATTCTTTAAAGGACGACGAGATTGAATAAGGGTAGTGTTCCTGTTCTTATTAGAGCACATCTACGCAGTTGCGAATAGTAAAATAAAGTATCAATTAAAAGTTTTAGTAAATTTTGGATGAGGCTATTTTCAATTATAAAATCAGAAGGACTGGGAAAAAAAAATTAAATTAAGAAAGCCAGTGGACGACGGTGAAACTATGGGAATTGCAAAGGAAAAAGTGAGGGATGGGGGAACTGAACGTGGGAACGCTGTCGGGAGTGTAGTCATAAAACGATTAGTGTTGTTGATAGAAGGGGATTCATGCCAGTTTGACGTCATCAGCTGGTTCACGAACAAAAAGAACAAACAAACGTAGATAATGGAGGAAGGAGACAGAAATGTTATTTTATTTTATTATATTTTTATTTTATTTTCTAAATGTAAGGAAGAGGAATCCAGGAATTTTTTGGAGGTCTGAGGTCAGCCGAGCATTTTGTTGTTGAAAATGGAAATTTGGATTTTCCCTGGTTGTGTGCAAAGAATATCTGAGAATTAATCAGGCTATTTTCATGGTTTTGAATATTAATAGGTTTACGAGAAAGTTTGGTTCTATAAGAATCTATTGTATCAATATTGAGGTCATTATGTAAAACACTGTTTCGAATGAACCAAGGTGCCCCATTGATGATCCGAAGAATTTCATTTTGTATTCTTTAAAGGATTTATGTGTCTTGACTTTTTTATTAGCTGGGGGGAGGGGAAAAGGGGTACAAAAGAAAGAGATAAGGTAAACACTCCCCGCAGAACGAGCGGCTTCCTGTTTCGAGGGAGTTACAGCAACCCTTAGGTCATTAGGAAAGCACGTGTTCCTCCACTGATGGGGTGGGAGCAGGGGTGGCCAACCGGCGGAAGGCCTTGAGTATTTTTCTGGCCGGATAGGTTTATCAGTTTTACAAAATATATTTATTTTATAATGGCCAAAGTAGTGAAAACCAATGTATTAAAAAAATACATTATGCGTGCATCCATATATTCAAAAATTAACTGTCGAAATTATGAGAAAAATTAATTAGATTTTAATTAATTAGTTTGATTTTAAAATAATATTCTTGTGAATATATGCCAGATATTTCCTGTTTTGTTTATGAGTATACAGTAATGAGTTCGCAGAATAATTAAATTATATTCTGCGGACTCATCTAGCGTCGCGCTTCTTGGAACATCTAATATAACTGGTTCTATGTTTCACTTTAAGTGACGCAGTGACCATCCCCAGATACGCACAGTGGATTGTTGATAGCAGAGCAAACCAGTCTCTTCGGTGAAGTTGTTAACGCTCTTGGTTCAACTTACACCTGCGAACCTTTTCTTTTTCTAAAATGAAATTGACCATACACAAAAACGCCCAAACATAACGGACGCAACATCAATTACGATGTGCAAATACCCAATTTGCGATCGATTTGCAAAAGCTAAGTGAAAGAGTGGAGAAACAAATATCGCACTAGTAAAATAAATATTTTTTAATGATTTCATTTTTTTTTTATTTCGTTTATATTTATATTTCATTTTTAGTGTTATATATTTCTTCACAATGTGCGTTTAGTATCATTATTATATTATATATGTTACATTTAAGAATAATATAATAATATATATAATAATAACAACAAACACAAATATAATAACTCATTATATTTCACTCCAAAAAAATGTCTACAGGGGATCTAAATCTAGTATGGGGATATATAATTTTATATGCGGCCCACGGTATTATGAGGCATTTCCAAAGTGGCCCGCAAGATCAATTGGGTTGGCCACCCCTGCGTTGGTTTGGTTTGTCGCTCTACGGTCATCTTGTGCATACTTTTGGATAAACAGACCGGGACCTACAGTTTAACGTGGATTCCGAACCACCAACAAACATCCATGCCGCCGCCAGGATTCGAACCTGAAGCCTTCCTACCAACGACCAGTTGGCCATCAGGCCGTTGCCCCTGGCTTGGAGTATGCATTCTTCCATAACATTCTCTTTTTATTTTCTTACGCCAATTCTATTGATTCATGAGAATTAATTTTTTTTTTTCCTTGAGTGGTGAATTCCCGATTCTTTAAAAAATTAATAAAAATACCTTCAAGGGAAAAAAAAAAAAAGACAAAGATTAATCTTTAATTTCTCTTTATCTTTGAGATTAATGATTTTGAAAGTACCTCATCAATAAATTACCTTAAATTATCTTATAAATTTTATAAAGCGCTTTAAAAGTATAAATACAGCATTTTTTTTTTTTTTTTTTCTTTTTACCAATTGAAAAGTTAACTATTAGGGGGACCGGAAAGTAATGTCGTTTCTTCACATGTTAATATATAAATTCATTAGTTTATTGATTTATTCAGGTATGTAAAATTATTATTTTTTTTTTCAAAATTATTATGAGAATATTGTGTATTATTGATTGCGTCATCATAAATATAGAAATAAATCACTTATGCCAAACTAAAAGCATTAACTCATTTTTTCTAAAATTGTAATTTTATAAGAAAAAAATCATTTATCTAACAATGTTTTTAATAACTCAACCAATTATCGCATATTTAAAAAATTTTTGAAATATTACTAATATTATTGAACCTGGAATTTTAATTGCCCCTTAGAGAACAACAAAGTAGTTTTATCAGAATTTTTTTTTCTCAGCTAAATTTTCTTCTGTTAATATAAATTTATCTTGACCGATTTGACTCCTGGTTCTTTTCTTTTTCACCACGTTTCCTGTTAATTTTTCTTCGTGGTTATTTTTTCTCTTTTTAGAATGCTAGATGTTCTCTCTTCTAATGTTCTTTTTAGAATGTTTTTATAAGATTTTGCAGCTCTTTAGTCATTCGTGTTCATATTATTCAGCCTTACAATAAATGCAAACAATTTTTATGGTTCAAGATAATCACTCACTTCGCCTAATACTGGGGTGGCCAACCCAAATGATCTTGCGGGTCACTTTGGAAATGCAGCGTAACTCCGCGGGCCGCATATAAAATTATATATCCCCATATTAGATTTAGACCCACTATAGACATTTTCTTACATGTAAGCATTGATAATATAATAATTATAATAATAAAACAACATTGTAAAGAAATATATAACACTTAAAATGAAAAAAAATATATAAATATAAACGAAATCATTAAAAAATATTTATTTTACTAGTGCGATATTTGTTTCTCCATTCTTTCACTTAGCTTTTGCAAATCGATCTCAATTTGGGTATTTGCACTTTGTAATGGGTGTTTGTTAATATGTTTGAGCATGTTTTATGTTCGAAAAAAACGATTTGCAGGTGTAAGTTCAACTAACTTCCACTAAGAGTCTGGTTTGCTCTGCTATCAACAATCAACTGTGCGTATCTAGGGATGGTCACTGCCTCACTGAGGTCACTTAAAGTGAAACATAGATCCTGTTATATCATATGTTCCAAGATGCGCGCTCATCATGAGTTCGCAGAATATAAATGAATTATTCTGCAAACTCATAACTGTAAACTCATAAGTAAAACAGGTAATAACTGTCATATATTAGCAAGAATATTATTTTAAAATCAAACTAATTAATTAAAATCTAATTAATTTTTCTCATAATTTCGACAGTTAATTTTTGAATATATGGATGCACACATAATGTATTTTTTTAATACATTAGTTTTCACTACTTTGGCCATTATAAAATAAATATATTTTGTAAAACTGATAAACCTATCCGGCCAGAAAAATACTCAAGGCCTTCCGCCGGTTGGCCACCCCTGCTCCCACCCCATCAGTGGAGGAACACGTGCTTTCCTAATGACCTAAGGGTTGCTGTAACTCGCTCGAAACAGGAAGCCGCTCGTTCTGCGGGGAGTGTTTACCTTATCTCTTTCTTTTGTACCCCTTTTCCCCTCCCCCCAGCTAATAAAAAAGTCAAGACACATAAATCCTTTAAAGAATACAAAATAAAATTCTTCGGATCATCACTGGGGCACCTTGGTTCATTCGAAACAGTGTTTTACATAATGACCTCAATATTGATACAATAGATTCTTATATAACCAAACTTTTTCGTAAATTTTTTTATTAATATTCACAACCATGAAAATAGCCTGATTAATTCTCAGATATTCTTTGCACACAACCAGGGAAAATATAAATTTCCATTTTCAACAACAAAATGGTCGGCTGACCTCAGACCTCCATAAAATTTCTGGATTCCTCTTTCGTTCATTTAGAAAATAAAATAAAATAACATTTTTATCTCCTTCCTCCATTATCTACGTTTGTTTGTTCTTATTATTTGGGAATCAGCTGAGACCGTCAAACTGGCATGGATCCTCTTCTATCAACGACGCTAATCGTTTTATGACTACACCCCCGACAGCGTTCCCTCGTTCATTCCCCCCCTCCCCTCACTTTTTCCTTTGCAATTCCCATAGTTTCACCATCGTCCACTGGCTTTGTTAATCTAATTTTTTTTTTTCCAGCCATATTGATTTTATAATTGAAATAGGCTCATCCTACATTTGCTAAAACTTTTAATTGCTGCTTTAATTTACTATTCGCAATTGTGTGGATGTGCTCTAGTAAGCACGGGAACACTACCCTTATTCGCGGTGTTTTGTTAGTAAACAAACTCTGCCCTCTTTCCATTCCTTTCTTCTTTTTTTTATCCATGATCAGATTTTGTATCGTTACAGGCTATTTTATTTTTATTTTTACTGTCATATTTATTTATTTTAAATTTAAATAAATTCTTCTTATTAATTATTATTTTAAATTTTGAATTGATTTACTAATCCTAATTATTTCATCTTTGATCTCTTTACAGAGCATGTGCTCTATAAAAATTTTCTTCTTTAAATTTTTAATATTTTGGATTTCTATAATTATCTGGAGCCTGAATGGCCGAGTGATTAGCTCGGTACCACAGGTTTCGGGTTCGCGTCTCGGCGGTGCCATGGATGTTTGTAGTGCTTTGGAATCCACTTTAATCCGTAGGTTCCAATCTAATATGGCTGTTGGGCGTTGGGCTGATAACTTTACCCCGTAAAAAGAAAAACATCTCTCGTCTCATAATTTGCCATTAGGCAGACGACCTTGGCTCACAATAGGGCTGTTGTGCGAATGATGATGATGATAATTATGTAACTATAAAAATATAAATTATGATATGGGTACAGGGTATTACCCTCGGTACTCCAACTAAAGATCATGTTAACTAAACGTTACATTACGAAATGCAGTTGAGAAATTTTCTATGCAGTTATGTTCGTAAATAGTTCTAATTGTTCTTAATCCATTGTTCCAGGTTGCGTTTGTTATCAAAGCTTGAAATAATGATTGCCGATTCGAAATAATGTAAAATTGATTCTGAATGTTAATTATATATGTTTAGCAGAAATTCATTAATATTTACGCCAGAGAAGAAATCAAATGGATAAAGTTAGCTTTTACTGAAATTTTTTATTTTATAGCCTCTTGCAAATAATTCTAATTTATGATATACTTATAAAGTATTTTATTTATTCTGAACTGCATTTCCTGATATATGAGTAGAATGTGAACTACATAATCTTCAAAATAATATTTGAAAAATAACGAATCCATGTCTTTGAACTATAAATTACGCATTAAGAATTTTCCATTTTATTGTTAAAGTAAACAAAACACTTTCTTCTATTAAAAATATTATGGCTGGTACTCCACAAGGTAGTAAACTTTCACCTCTTCTTTTCTCTATTTTTATTGTTGATATCCCAACTAATCCTAAATTCTTAACTGCTATCTACGCTGATGATACTGCAATCCTTTATAAAAATAAAAATCCTAAATTGTTAGCCCTTACTAATCACTTTGAAGTCCTCAATAACTGGTTCAATAAATGGAAAATTTCTTTAAATGTAGATCAGACTGAAGCTATTCTCTATTAAAAACCTTTCTAACTGTGATTATGATCAACAATAATAATATCCCTTGGTAGAGTCAAGCTAAATATTTAGTTGTTATTCTAAATCAGCATTTAATTTGGAAACAACATTTTCTGCACACCAAAACTAAATTTCGTATTTCCTACAGAAACCTCTACCCATTTATAAATAAAAATTCTATCATTGGTTTGGTCCTATGTAGCTAAATCTAATTTAAAAACGCTTGAAACTTCACAAAATATCACTATCCGACAAATTACCTCTACTAAATGGGGCCCTGAATGGCCGAGAGGCTAACGCTGGGTACCACAGATTTTGGGTTCGAGTCCCTGAGGTGTCATGGATGTTTGTAGTGGTTCGGAATCCATTTAAACCGTAGGTCCCGGCCTAACATGATTGTAGAGCGTTGCGGGGGTATTGTTATTCCGAGTCCGTAGCTTACCTTCAAGCTACGCGCACCTCCTGCGTAGTGCTAAGTGAGTAACGTCGGTGCAGCGCTTGCCTTAAGGCATCGAAGACAATTGTCTAAGTGTTTGCCAGCTGCAGTAGAACAAAAACAAACAAAACTCTGCTAAATGGTTCATGCGCAATTCTAATCTCTGTAAAGCTATTAACATTCCTACTTTAACAGATTTTCTTAAGCACATCTCTATTAAAATTTTTAACACGCTTATTAATCATGAAATCGGCCTGTGGCCAATTGGCTAGCGCTCTGGCCTTTGGTGCTCCAGGTTCGAATCCTGGCGGTGGCATAGATATTTGTTAGTGACTCGAAATCCACTTTAAACTGTAGGTCCCTGTCTGTTTAGCCCTCGTGTGCACACGATGACCGTAGAGCGACAAACCAAACCAAACTATTAATCATGAAAATACGGCAGTCCAAAAGATTGACTCGTATGTTCCCAATTATGATTTAAAATGTCCGCGCAAAATTTCAATTTAATTTTTTTATATTTGCAAATATATTCTGGGCAATTTTCATTGTTTCACCTGTATTTACCTTGTCATATAGGAGATGGAGCCCCTTGGGGCTAATTAGCTCCAGGGGCAACGGGCGTACCGATTACGGAGTTCCAAAGTGGTATTAAGACCACTAAACCTGCACATCTTAAATTGTTAATAAAATTTGCATAAAATGTAATTGCTTGGATTAAAAAACGATAGAAAAATAAAAAATAAATTACAGAAAAAATATTCGAAAAACATCTCCTACTATGAGACAACTAAAGCAAGGAGATTGGAAAAAAAAGCAACAGCTGTCGGTACAGTTAGGTGTCCGTTACACGATGCCCAAAAAGAGATTAAAATTAAAATGAAAGAAAGCTTTGATAGACAGATATCATGCCAGATATAAGTGCACGCGTCGTAGCATTCGACTTAAAAGTTAAAGCCAAAGCAGTTCAGATCCGCATGAATTGATTTGGGAGAGTTCGGGGATCGATCCAAAGATCGTCCGGCTGCAGGGATAAAATGACTCCGTTGGATGGTCGTAAATTCCTCGCACCTTCTTGAGTGCTGGAAACGATTCCCATTCAGTATCGTAAATGGCACGAGGCCTTTTCCTCAAACTCGCTGCACTTAGATGGTAGGCAGTTATTTGTCTAATCGCTTCGTTAAGGATATGAGGGCATTTTTATTTTTAATTTTAATTCCTGTTATTTTAGCTTAAAATTTTTAATTTTAATTTTAACTTTTAATTTTCTTCTTATTGTAGATTATTACGGAGATCCTTGACCGCGTAGCGGCCACTAGCTCCTTAATTGTAGAATGTCGGTGGTCTCGTGCCCTTTGAGTTAATAAGCAAAATAGATAATTAAATGCCCTTTTTTTAAAAAGAATTATTTATTTAATACAATTATAAAATGAAAAATATCAAAAATGTAGATGTTGATGAAATCAGTTGCATGTAATAAAACAGAATGAGCAAAGGTCAAATTAGGAGAAAAAATAGCTTAGAAGAAAAGCGAACTTTTTTCATCTAGGATCGACTTGTAAAGCGAAAGCTTGTGCCTGATCGCTAGCTGGTTCTTTCGAGCAAGTAGGCCTTTGAGCAAATAGCTCCAAAAGAATACGTGAACCAACCGAGAATTTCCCAACTCTGTTGATTACATTCCACCTCTCGCTTCTGAATTATTTATTGCTCCCCCCCCTTTCCCGCGCCATTCTCGTTTTTCGTTCTTCCAGAATTTTCTCCCATCGGCGCTGGCCTTGACTATCAGCAACCCGCTTTTATTTTAATTAATGCGTTTGCGCAAACATTTCTCTTTATGTTCTACTTCCATAATTTGTTTCTTCTTTTTTTTTTTTTTATTATTTTTTTTCTTTTTATAAGTATTTTTTTTATTTCTCTCAACTCGTTCTTATACTCTGACTTACAGTTTTTCAACTCTGCTTCTTAATTATTTTTATTAGTTTACTTTTATTACTTCTAATTCTTTATAAATTCATTTTTTAAAATTAATTTTAGTTAATTCAAATTTTTCAAAAATTATAAAAATTAAAAAAAAAAAACCTATTCTAATTTTAAACATCTCTTTTTTATAACCGAGCAAATCTCCTAATTAGTCTTTATCTGCTTTCTCTTTCAATGCATTACTTCATAACTTCAAAGGACTCAAACTCAAGATAGATTTTGGTTTGGTTTTGTCGCTCTACGGTCATCTTGTGCACACGAGGTCTAAACAGACCGGGATCTGCAGTTTAACGTGGATTTCGAACAACTAACATTATTTACTAACCACTACATAATTTTTATATCTCTTTGTTTAAAAATAACTGATTTACTTTTTAGGTATTTAATATTATTCTCGGAAGAGGCCTGATTGTCGAGTGGCCGGCACTCGACAATCAGGTTTCGGGTTCGGGTCCCGGTGACATGGATGTTTGTAGTGGTTCGGAATCCTCTTTAAATCCGTAGGTCCTGGTCTAACATGCTCGTAGAGCGTTGCGGAGGTAGTGTTACTCCGCGTCCGTAGCTTATCGTCATGCTACACGCACATCCTGGGTAGTGCTAAGTGAGTAACCTCTGTGCAGTGCTTGCCTTAAGTCATCCAAGACAACTGTCTAAGTGCTTGCCAGCTGCATGAGAATAAAAAAAAAAAAAAAACTGATTTTCTACAGTTTTTTGTTTGAAAAACATCCTTTTTTAGTGTCCTGCAATAGTCTGCAAACGTATATTGATTCTATTTTACCTGCTAACGTTTTTCTATTGTTAAAATATCTGGGCAAAATAGCTCAAAACTGTAATACTGTATTTCTTTTGGTGGAATTAAACACCAGTTTGATCATAATGATGTTGTATCGGCACCATTGCATCAAATAATAATATAAAAAAAAAAAAAAAAAAAAAAAAAACTTTCTTGCAGTTAAAAAAATGATGCTAAATCTATTATAAGAGCAAAAATATATAACATTTCTAGTAAATTACCATACTTTGAAAATATCTGAAAAAAAAAAAATCTAGTTTTAGTTTTGTTAATTTTAATTATTCCTTCGTTTTTCATAAGAAAGAAAAAACATCATTCTTATATTAATAACACACCCTCCCCAAAAAAAAAAGAAATGATTTGTGTAATCTTTATTTTGAGAAATTGTGAATTGATGACACTCTGAAAATTTTAAAATTAATTTTATTTTAACATTATCTAATTACATAAATTTTGCTGAATACATAGTACAATAATTTGCGTTTACAATATAAAGATACTTTCTGAAAATTTTAAAAATTGATTTTATTTTAGAGTTATATAATAAGAGAAATCTTGCTGAATACATCTTCCAATAGTCCGCTTTTACAAGGTGAAGATACTTTCTCTCCCACCATCAGCCTTTTCATATCCTGAAAATAAATATTTTAAATTATTATGGGGATAATGTATGGAAATCAATCTTGAAAATCACTTATTTTCTATGGGCTTATTATCAAAAAGAAAATTGTCTTCATTTTTCAAAGGATCCCCCCCCCTTTAAACTATTCGAAATATTGGAATACCTACTAAATATTGTAATTATTTTGATGGTTTAACAACGGTGGACCTCGTGTTCCACTTATGTTTGCAACTAACAGCACACCGATTGTCGATGACATAGCATTCCGACAGGACTTTTAGGGGAATTCCCCGCATCTGTATATCATCTGGGAGAAAACACGGTAAATTCCCACCAGGCAGTGTGACTATCGATGCAAAAACTTTAGACATGCTGTAAAATTCGTCCCAGGTTCTACTCGTTATTGAAATCAGTGACTGCAATGGACGACTTGAATGACTGGATTCGAACGTGATACTCTAGCTGTTCACACTTCCATTCGTCCACGAGTTGAACCAATATTGGAATTGGACATCTGTTTGCTGTTCTTTTTTCACAGAAGAGCATTCGTACAAACGCTATTTTTTCAATAAAGTCTTTTTCCGTATGTGTGTTTTCATACAGCATGTGGTGAAATAATTTTTTTTGTAAACATGCTTTCTCCATCCTTTAAGTAAAAAATATTGTCTCTGTTTCATATCCTCAAGTGATTTCTTGCAGATTTGCTACAAAAGTCGTTGCTAAGTTTAGCGCCCCATTCTAGTTTTATAAAATAGTGACAAGAGTATTAAATATTTCAAAAGGAAAAATAAATACAATTTTTCTTACTTTTTGGGAGTGTTCAAAAGAATATCCCAAACATCCTCAAATGCTATCTCAAAATCATCTCCAGTTATCGGACGAACAGTGCCTACTACTTCATCACTACAAAAAACGTAATCGGGAATAAGCACAAGCAATATATAAAAAGAAACTTAATCAATATTTTATGTCGATAATTGCAAAAATTGAAATGTACTGAGAGGCTCCTTGAAAGAACTTCACTTAAGGCAATTTTATTAATTGTAAAAAAAAAATATTAGAAAATTTGAAATTAAATGTTTCCTAAAATTCCTAAGGAATGAATATACATTATAACAGTTTGTTCAAGGAAGAAAGTCTTTTCTAGATGCTCTGGCACATGCTTCATTGTTAAAGCTATCTCTCTCTTACAAAAAATGGATAATCTACTAACATCTAGTGAAAAGATTTCACAAGAAAATACAAGTATCTATTTTAAATTGAATTGAGAAAACATGAAATTGAAGCAAAAAATTTGGAAAAATCATTCGCAAAAATCGGAAGCTTGCGGTACTGGTTTCTTTTCCTTAGTTGTGCAAGGCTCAATAGTTGTTGACAAATTCGCCAGCAATTTTGATGGAGAAGTAGCAGTGATCAGCAAGGCAGGTAGGGGAATAGTTCCCCTTCCTGGAACTAAAACAGTGGTGACTCAATCTCGACAATGCAGGCCGAAAACTACTACTACTAAAAACGACAACTTTTTAACAAACAAAATGAGATCGCGCTGCAATGGGTCCCAGGCCACTGCGATGTGCAGGGAAAAAAAGGCAAATGCTCTAACCAATCAAGGATGCAATATGAACGAGCCAAATCGCCCTGTCCCCTACAGGGCCAGCTGCAGCACCATTAACAGAACTGTGACCAATTACGTCAATAATGCAAGAAAGCAGCCCACTAAGTATAAAAGGCGGGAGAACCTCAACATTCCAAAGGACCTTCTTACTACTACTACACCACACCACATCACTGTGCCTAGAGCTGAGTTGCCCCTTTACAGTTTGGGAGAGAAGTCTGATTGAGCTCTGTGGTCAAATGAAACCGGGACCTACGGCTTAAAGTGAATTCCGAACCACTACAAACATCCATGGCACCACCCGGATTCGAACCCGAAACCTGTAGTACCGAGCGCCAGAGCACTAGCTACTCGGCCCCTCACGGAAGGACCTCCCTAGGAGAGTAGCGGTTGCCGCAATGACTGCGTGGCACGACTACCTACAAGAGCATCTTAGCGCATCGAGGTCACTGACTCGCCAACCAGCCCACTTTGCTCCGACTCTAATGACACGGCAGACCACCTCCCTTCTTGCAGTGCACTTGACGATGTCAACCACGACAGAAGCTACGAGGGAATGTCAAATCTTTACTGGACGACACGACGTCGAATGGCAGAGAGGCCACGGACGGGCGTTGGATGATGAAGAAGAAGAATTTTCTAAAAAGTATTTAAGAGATAGTTCAAATAGATCTTTCTGTCTGTTCTATCAGAATCACTCATTGTCAGTCTAATAGACAAATAGTAAAACAAAAAGTACCACTGAAAATCACTACACTATAAATAGGCTGTTATATAAAACAAGCAACCTGTGCAATTTCCTGTCAACTATCATTTGAAGTAAGCCGAAGGCAGTTTCAGGATGTTGCTCTTTCATGCAATAAACAAACTAGACAAGGAGCTCAATTTTTTGAGTAACTCCTGAGCAAATGCTAAAAGGTGCTCCTTCTTGCGGGGCCTGAATGGCCGAGTGGCAAGCGCTCCGGCGCTCGGTACCACAGGTTTCGGGTTCGAGTCCCGGCGGTGCCATGGATGTTTGTAGTGGTTCGGAATCCACTTTAAACCGTAGGTCCCGGTCCTAATAAGGGCGTTGCGGGGGCATTGTTACTCCGCGTCCGTATCTTCAAGTTACATGCGACCCCTGGGAAATACAAAGTGAGTAACGTCTGTGCAGGCCTTAAGGCATCCAAGACCAAGCTGTCTAAGTGTTTACCGGCTGCATTGGAACAAAAAAATAAATAAATACCTTCTTGCGCCAAACAAAGTTTATTAATTTTTTTTACACACGATTACACAAAAAAACGCTAGAATTGTCAAAGAGTTAGCCACATTTTGCAGCAAACCCTTCTATTCTCAAGGCATAAATATTTTCAGATTCCTGCTGAATTAAAATATCACAAGCTTTATTAAAGAATTTTATGGATAAACGAATAATGAAGAACTTTAAACCAAATGCTTAAAACACTATCCCAAAAAAAGGAAGAATTTTTTTTTTTTTTTTTTTTTTTGTATTTAATAAATGAATTTCAGTATTTCTTTTGGTCGGATTAAACATAAATTTGGTCATTACCATACGCTATCTGTACCCTTGCATCAAGTATTTAAATAAAAAAAACCCTGCTTGTAAAAAATTGAGAGTAATTGATTAATTGAGAGTAATTAAGAGCAAAAATGTATAACATTTCTGGTAAATTACCATACTTTGAAAATATTTGAAAAAAAATCTAGTTCATTTTGTTAATTTTATTTATTCCTTAGTTGTTCGTAAGAAAGAAGAAAAAAAAACATTACTGTATTATTAAAAAAACAAATGCTTTGTATACTGTTTATTATGAGAAACGGAACTAACAAAATATATTAGAAAATTCTCTAATTAAAGAAATTCAACAATATGTTTAAACATATACACTCTTTTTTTACCAGGATTATTAGTAAATTTTAAATTTTGCAATAAAAAGAAATTGTTCATACAATTAATAATGTGGAATATTTTCATAGTATATTTATTTTTTTAAAAAAATTACGTTATCGAGTGAAGTCTTACCAATCAGATGAATTCTGGTCAAAATGTTCCACGCTTGCTAAATGAAAAGGGCCTTCTCTCCCATTATCGACTTCTGTAGCTCCGGTCCCTTTTTCGGCCTCTTTGGCTGCTTTTTTTGTAATTTCAGGCCTTCCACCCTTTTTTGTAATTTTAGGGCTTCTTGTCTTGTTAGGCTTTCCAGACTTATTTGTAATTTTAGATCTTCTTGTCTTTTTAGGCCTTCCTGCTTTTTTAGCCTTTGTAGGAAAGGATATCTTTGTGGCTACTTTAGGCCTTCCTGCTTTTTTAGCCTTTGTAGGAAAGGATATCTTTCTGGCTACTTTAGGCCTTCCTGCTTTTTTTGCCTTTGTAGCAAAAGGCGTTTTTTTGGCCCCTTTAGGTTTTCCTGCCTTTTTAGCTTTTATATCAAAGGAAGTTTTTCTTTCTACTTTAGGCCTTTCTGCCTTTTTGGCCTTCACAGCAGAAGACATTTTTCTTTCTAATTTAGGCCTTTCTGCCTTTTTGACCTTCACAGCAGAAGACATTTTTCTTTCTACTTTAGGCCTTTCTGCCTTTTTGGCCTTCACAGCAGAAGACATTTTTCTTTCTAATTTAGGCCTTTCTGCCTTTTTGGCCTTCACAGCACAAGACATTTTTCTTTCTACTTTAGGCCTTTCTGCCTTTTTGGCCTTCACAGCAGAAGACATTTTTCTTTCTACTTTAGGCCTTTCTGCCATTTTGGCCTTCACAGCAGAAGACATTTTTCTTTCTAATTTAGGCCTTTCTGCCTTTTTTTGGCCTTCATAGCAGAAGACATTTTTCTTTTACTTTAGGCCTTTTCTTTTTGGCCTTACTTTAGGCCTTTCTGCCTTTTTGGCCTTCACAGCAGAAGACATTTTTCTGGCCACTTTAGGGCTGGTAGACCTTTTGGCCTTTTTAGAAATGGGTACTCTTTCGGCCACTTTAGGGCTTACTGATCGTTTAGATCCTTTAGGCCATCCTGCCATTTTGGCCTTTTGGGACATCTTTTTGGCTTCTTTAGGACTGGTCTTTTGGGACATCTTTTTGGCTTCTTTAGGACTGGTCTTTTGGGACATCTTTTTGGCTTCTTTAGGACTGGTCTTTTGGGCCACTTTCGGACTAGTTGACCTTTTGGCCTTCTTAGAAATGTATACTTTTTCGGCCACTTTAGGGCTTACAGATCTTTTAGCCCCTTTTTCCCTTCCAGTCTTTTTTTCCTTTTTAGCAAATGTCATTTTTTTGGCGACTTCAGGACTCGTCTTTTCGGCCACTCTAGGGCTTAGAGACCTTTTGACCTTTTTAGAAATGAATATATTTTCGGCCACTTTAGGGCTAGCTGACCTTTTAGCCCTGCCTGACTTTTTGGCCTTTATAGCAGACAGTTTTTTAGTCGCCTTTTTGGTACGGGCCGCCTTTTTGACCTTTAGAGAAAATGAGACCTTTTTGGTCACTTTAGGACTGTCCACCTTTTCGGCCACTTTAGGATCGGCTGCTTTTTCGGCCACTTTAGGATCGGCTGCTTTTTCGGCCAATTCAGAGTTCGCAGCTTTTTCGGCCAATTCAGAGTTCGCAGCTTTTTCGGCCAATTCAGAGTTCGCAGCTTTTTCGGCCAATTCAGAGTTCGCAGCTTTTTCGGCCAATTCAGAGTTCGCAGCTTTTTCGGCCAATTCAGAGTTCGCAGCTTTTTCGGCCAATTCAGAGTTCACAGCTTTTTCGGCCAATTTAGAGTTCGCAGCTTTTTCGGCAATTTCAGGATTGTCTGACATTTTATGAGTTGACATCTTTGCGGCCTTTTTAGCATCTGCAAATAAATATTTTAAATTAAGATTTGATAATGTATGTAAATCAGTCTTGAAAATCATTTCTATTCTCTCTTAATTACGGGCTTATTATAAAAAAGAAAATTGTCTTTTAAATAATAAGCCCGTAGTTGTAATTAAAATTGTCAAAAATGTTTCAAAGTTTTCCTTTATTTTTACCTCATTTTAGTTTAGGCATGAATAAGTCCATTTAACTAAAATTGTTTGTAAATTTCAGACAAATAATTTTTTCAGCTGTATTATTGCACTAATAATATTTTCAAAGAATAAAATAAAAAAGGTTTATGTCCTAACCCATCACTTTAAAGAGGCCAGAAAAACCAATATATCTATAGATAACTTTTTCTTATAATTACTAGGTCTAATTTATTGATACATTGCTATGCTGAGAAAAAACATGTAAACATGATATACTACTGTGCCCAAAAAGTAAGATCAATAATTTTTTTTTTCAAAAACCCTTTATTTATTCTTCCAAATTTATTTCATCGCCTTCAAAGTAATCCCCTCCGGACACAAAGCACTTATGCCAACTTTTTTTCCAATCCCCAATGGGTTTCATTTTTGGCGAAAGGGTCCCGAAGAATCAATGCAGTGTGAGCTGGCGCATTCAGTGTATTCGGTACCAATCGAAATTTGACGGTTGTGGCTCAAAATGGAATTTACCGATCCTTTTGAAATTGCAACATTATCACAAGATCTCTAATTGTAAATCGACAGTTTGCAAGCACCAAATATTTAATTTTTTGGATGTGAGCTTCATCGGTTGAGGTTGATGATCCACCAGAGGGCTCTTCGTCTTCAACGCGTTCTCTGCCTCCTTTGAACTGTTTACACCACTTCTAAACATTTTTTTCCGATATAGGAATGCTCACCGAATTCCTTCTGCAACATTTTATACGTTTCCGCAAACAAAATTTAATGCAAGTTCTTTGCTCAATTAATTCAGACATTTCAAAAATCACCGGAATTAGTTTTAGTGTCTCACAAAGCCAAGCGTAACTCAAACACTAATTAATATTTTGACGTCAAATTTCACACAGAGGTCAAGGGAAACGCCAGCAACTTAAAAAAGAAAAAAAAAATTGAAATTCCATAAGCCCCGGGAATTTTAAATTGAAAATTGGTCTTACTTTTTGGACACAGTAGTACCGTTGTGTAGGTTATTTGAAGTTATTTTATAATTTTTTTCCTTATTATGTTTTAATGTGCAATATGTTACAACCTCTTTGATTTAAAAGAAAATTATGATTATTTTTTTATATGTTTAGTAGAATGAGGATCGAACACTCATCAACGGAGCAACTGTAGGACCGTCGTTAAATGTTCATGTACGCTTTCTTACGGTCTCTTTTTAAAATTTAAATTTCGGTAATTTCATTCATATTCAACAAACTGGCAAACTTAAAACAAAAATTTTCGATTTTTATAAAAATTCTAACCTCGCTTAAACTGTTCGAAATATTGGAATACCTACTAAATATTACTAATTGTAACTAAATATAACTAAATATTACTAATATTACTAATTATTAAACCTACTAATTATTTTTATGGTTGAGCAACGGTGGGCTTAGTATTCCACTTATGTTTGACACGAACAGCTTTCCGACGGCCAATGAGGGAGAACATTAACTTAAGAGTATTGTTTTCCGAGAGGACTTTTAGAGGTAATCCCCCGCATTTGCGTGTCATTTGTTAGAAAACCCGGAAAACCAGGCAGCCTGCAAAAAACTTTACACGTGCTGTTACATTCACCACAGAATCTATTCATGTTGAAAGCTGTGACTGCAACGGACGATGAGAGTGGATTCGACCCTGACATCCTGGCTGCATGCACATTCCAACTGGTCTACGAGTCGAACCAATATTGGAATTGAAAATAAACATTTCTTAAAGAATATTTGATTGAACCACAGTGGAAGCATCACCTAGTTTAATTTTGAATTATACGTATATTCTCCCACTTACTCTATTTGCATTTTATGGTAACATATTAAAAATAAGCCCGACTCGTGGCTCAGTAGCAGCATGCGTCGCTGGTGAATATTAAGGTTGAGTTTCAAACCGATGGCGGATTTGTTGTAATGGTTGTATGGCGGACTGTTTCACAAAACGGCGAGATTTGATGGCGTTTGTGGTGTTCAGCATCTTGCCTAGTTAATCGGACTATCTGGTGGGAGTTTTGCGGGTTTTCTCCCATACAATATGCAAATGGAGCTAGTTCCTCCTAAAAGTCCTCCCGGAAGGCACTGCTCTCCTTCTTCATCGACATGAAGTCAAGTCAGACTTCTACCTAAGGGTGCTCCATCACAACAGAAGCTGCACCTTTCCCTCCATCCATGAGTAGATTACTCATGGGATGTCCATCCCGCACTGCAGGACACTGAAGATTGGACACACACACGTTAAAAATATCAGCTTAAACATAACACGCATATAAATAAGAGGAAGCCGAATCTTCTCAATGATCTGGTTATTTCGCCTAGATCCCTCTCATTATGATTTCTCCTCCAAGACCCCGCTAATAGTGATTGTTTGAGAATAATTATATATCTATCTAATACATTAAGCGGGGATTCTCAAAGTTACAAATGACCAAAGGTGCCCCTCTGCTAGGTTGAAGTCAAGGAGTCGTGAAATTGAGGATTGGAACTTATTGTTTCTTCGTTACAGTCAACCAGAATAGCCAATATGCTGAATTGGTTTACTGGAGTGATTGGCGTTTTATTTTAAATTTAAAGTAAATTAAATTAAGCATTAGCAAAATAAAATAAGTTAATAATAATAAACTAAATAAATTTAATTGAAAAGATTCGAAAATAAATAGAATTAAATAAAGAAAAATAAATTTAAATTAACATACTTAGAGATTCTTCTATGCTGTGAAAACTTCTTAGGAGTATCTCCACTCGCCTTTGTCTTTCCATCTCTTCTTCTTTTGTCTCTACATTAAAAGTTATTTCTTTCAGTAAAACATTTCTCAGCAGGAATACTTAAAAATAAATGAGCTACTTACTTTTTCTTCTAGAAGGGTGGGTATTTTTATAAGATAAGTTAAATAAGGTTAAGTTTATATATATGGGTAGGAAATCGTTTAGTAGGAACATTAAATTATTAGAAATAACTCCTATTAATTTACGATGTTTTAAAAAAACATCTTTGGTAAATAATTTATCAACAAAAACAAAACATGTTACTTTAATTTGCTATAAAAAATTGACGAAATGCCACTGCCATTAAAAACTCAAATCTGGAACAACATTTCAAACATTCCGCTTAGAAAATCGTTGATATACTGTCACGCATGATAGCTAAAAGGGTCTGGTAATCAAATAAAATGGCACTCCATGCTATAGTCCTAGTAGTCAGATTGCGCGGCAGATTGCAGAGTCTCTCATACTTCTCCAGATACATTTTCGCAGGTCATCGGTGCTGAGTTCGAAGCGAGACTCATTGCTGAAAAAACTTCTACTCCAGTCAATGCGTTTCCACGTCAAACGAAGCTAGTATCTTTCATACAGCACCACTATAAATACCCTTGTTTTTATACACAGGTGAGAAGTAGTCAGACCTGTGATTTCAGATTCCGTTTTCGGAGTTGCCAAACAATGTTCCTTTTAGTCCTGAGCCATACTTACATTTCACATCGTTATTAATGGCGAATCAGGTTCTTTGAGACCCTTCTGTGCTGATGTATTGCCATTTTTTTCAGGTCAAACTTCTTGACTCTGATTCCTACCATGGTTCAATCATTCCTATCAACATTTTGAACAGTGGCATCCCTACGATAGATTTGTGATTTCAGATTCCGTTTTCCGAGTTGCCAGTCAATGTTCCTTTTGGTCCTGAGCCATACTTACATTTCACATCGATATTATTGGCAAACCAGGTTCTTTGAGACCCCCTCTATGCTGATGTATTGCAATTTTTTCAGGTCAAACTTCTTGACTCTGATTCCTACCATGGTTCAATCATTCCTATCAACCATTTGAACAGTGGCATCCCTATGATAGACTTGTGATTTCAGATTCCGTTTTCCGAGTTGCCAGTCAATGTTCCTTTTGGTCCTGAGCCATACTTACATTTCACATCGATATTATTGGCAAACCAGGTTCTTTGAGACCCCTCTATGCTGATGTATTGCAATTTTTTTCAGGTCAAACTTCTTGACTCTGATTCCTACCATGGTTCAATCATTCCTATCAACCATTTGAACAGTGGCATCCCTATGATAGACTTGTGATTTCAGATTCCGTTTTCCGAGTTGCCAGTCAATGTTCCTTTTGGTCCTGAGCCATACTTACATTTCACATCGATATTAATGGCGAATCAGGTTCTTTGAGACCCACTCTGTGCTGATGTATTGCAATTTTTTTCAGGTCAAACTTCTTGACTCTGATTCCTACCATGGTTCAATCATTCCTATCAACCATTTGAACAGTGGCATCCCTATGATAGACTTGTGATTTCAGATTCCGTTTTCCGAGTTGCCAGTCAATGTTCCTTTTGGTCCTGAGCCATACTTACATTTCACATCGATATTATTGGCAAACCAGGTTCTTTGAGACCCCTCTGTGCTGATGTATTGCAATTTTTTTCAGGTCAAACTTCTTGACTCTGATTCCTACCATGGTTCAATCATTCCTATCAACATTTTGAACAGTGGCATCCTTACGATAGACTTGTGATTTCAGATTCCTTTTTCCGAGTTGCCAGTCAATGTTCCTTTTGGTCCTGAGCCATACTTACATTTCACATCGATATTAATGGCGAATCAGGTTCTTTGAGACCCACTCTGTGCTGATGTATAGCCATTTTTTCAGGTCAAACTTCTTGACTCTGATTCCTACCATGGTTCAATCATTCCTATCAACATTTTGAACAGTGGCATCCCTACGATGGACTTGTGATTTCAGATTCCGTTTTCCGAGTTGCCAGTCAATGTTCCTTTTGGTCCTGAGCCATACTTACATTTCACATCGATATTATTGGCAAACCAGGTTCTTTGAGACCCCTCTGTGCTGATGTATTGCCATTTTTTCAGGTCAAACTTCTTGACTCTGATTCCTACCATGGTTCAATCATTCCTATCAACCATTTGAACAGTGGCATCCCTATGATAGACTTGTGATTTCAGATTCCGTTTTCCGAGTTGCCAGTCAATGTTCCTTTTGGTCCTGAGCCATATTTACATTTCACATCGATATTATTGGCAAACCAGGTTCTTTGAGACCCCTCTGTGCTGATGTATTGCAATTTTTTTCAGGTCAAACTTCTTGACTCTGATTCCTACCATGGTTCAATCATTCCTATCAACCATTTGAACAGTGGCATCCCTATGATAGACTTGTGTTTTCAGATTCCGTTTTCCGAGTTGCCAGTCAATGTTCCTTTTGGTCCTGAGCCATACTTACATTTCACATCGATATTATTGGCAAACCAGGTTCTTTGAGACCCCTCTATGCTGATGTATTGCAATTTTTTTCAGGTCAAACTTCTTGACTCTGATTCCTACCATGGTTCAATCATTCCTATCAACCATTTGAACAGTGGCATCCCTATGATAGACTTGTGATTTCAGATTCCGTTTTCCGAGTTGCCAGTCAATGTTCCTTTTGGTCCTGAGCCATACTTACATTTCACATCGATATTATTGGCAAACCAGGTTCTTTGAGACCCTCTATGCTGATGTATTGCAATTTTTTTCAGGTCAAACTTCTTGACTCTGATTCCTACCATGGTTCAATCATTCCTATCAACCATTTGAACAGTGGCATCCCTATGATAGACTTGTGATTTCAGATTCCGTTTTCCGAGTTGCCAGTCAATGTTCCTTTTGGTCCTGAGCCATACTTACATTTCACATCGATATTATTGGCAAACCAGGTTCTTTGAGACCCTCTGTGCTGATGTATTGCAATTTTTTCAGGTCAAACTTCTTGACTCTGATTCCTACCATGGTTCAATCATTCCTATCAACCATTTGAACAGTGGCATCCCTATGATAGACTTGTGATTTCAGATTCCGTTTTCCGAGTTGCCAGTCAATGTTCCTTTTGGTCCTGAGCCATACTTACATTTCACATCGATATTATTGGCAAACCAGGTTCTTTGAGACCCCTCTATGCTGATGTATTGCAATTTTTTTTCAGGTCAAACTTCTTGACTCTGATTCCTACCATGGTTCAATCATTCCTATCAACCATTTGAACAGTGGCATCCCTATGATAGACTTGTGATTTCAGATTCCGTTTTCCGAGTTGCCAGTCAATGTTCCTTTTGGTCCTGAGCCATACTTACATTTCACATCGATATTATTGGCAAACCAGGTTCTTTGAGACCCCTCTATGCTGATGTATTGCAATTTTTTCAGGTCAAACTTCTTGACTCTGATTCCTACCATGGTTCAATCATTCCTATCAACCATTTGAACAGTGGCATCCCTATGATAGACTTGTGATTTCAGATTCCGTTTTCCGAGTTGCCAGTCAATGTTCCTTTTGGTCCTGAGCCATACTTACATTTCACATCGATATTATTGGCAAACCAGGTTCTTTGAGACCCTCTGTGCTGATGTATTGCAATTTTTTCAGGTCAAACTTCTTGACTCTGATTCCTACCATGGTTCAATCATTCCTATCAACCATTTGAACAGTGGCATCCCTATGATAGACTTGTGATTTCAGATTCCGTTTTCCGAGTTGCCAGTCAATGTTCCTTTTGGTCCTGAGCCATACTTACATTTCACATCGATATTATTGGCAAACCAGGTTCTTTGAGACCCTCTATGCTGATGTATTGCAATTTTTTTCAGGTCAAACTTCTTGACTCTGATTCCTACCATGGTTCAATCATTCCTATCAACCATTTGAACAGTGGCATCCCTATGATAGACTTGTGATTTCAGATTCCGTTTTCCGAGTTGCCAGTCAATGTTCCTTTTGGTCCTGAGCCATACTTACATTTCACATCGATATTATTGGCAAACCAGGTTCTTTGAGACCCTCTATGCTGATGTATTGCATTTTTTTTCAGGTCAAACTTCTTGACTCTGATTCCTACCATGGTTCAATCATTCTATCAACCATTTGAACAGTGGCATCCCTATGATAGACTTGTGATTTCAGATTCCGTTTTCCGAGTTGCCAGTCAATGTTCCTTTTGGTCCTGAGCCATACTTACATTTCACATCGATATTATTGGCAAACCAGGTTCTTTGAGACCCCCTCTGTGCTGATGTATTGCAATTTTTTCAGGTCAAACTTCTTGACTCTGATTCCTACCATGGTTCAATCATTCCTATCAACCATTTGAACAGTGGCATCCCTATGATAGACTTGTGATTTCAGATTCCGTTTTCCGAGTTGCCAGTCAATGTTCCTTTTGGTCCTGAGCCATACTTACATTTCACATCGATATTATTGGCAAACCAGGTTCTTTGAGACCCCTCTATGCTGATGTATTGCAATTTTTTCAGGTCAAACTTCTTGACTCTGATTCCTACCATGGTTCAATCATTCCTATCAACCATTTGAACAGTGGCATCCCTATGATAGACTTGTGATTTCAGATTCCGTTTTCCGAGTTGCCAGTCAATGTTCCTTTTGGTCCTGAGCCATACTTACATTTCACATCGATATTATTGGCAAACCAGGTTCTTTGAGACCCCTCTATGCTGATGTATTGCAATTTTTTCAGGTCAAACTTCTTGACTCTGATTCCTACCATGGTTCAATCATTCCTATCAACCATTTGAACAGTGGCATCCCTATGATAGACTTGTGATTTCAGATTCCGTTTTCCGAGTTGCCAGTCAATGTTCCTTTTGGTCCTGAGCCATACTTACATTTCACATCGATATTATTGGCAAACCAGGTTCTTTGAGACCCCTCTATGCTGATGTATTGCAATTTTTTTCAGGTCAAACTTCTTGACTCTGATTCCTACCATGGTTCAATCATTCCTATCAACCATTTGAACAGTGGCATCCCTATGATAGACTTGTGATTTCAGATTCCGTTTTCCGAGTTGCCAGTCAATGTTCCTTTTGGTCCTGAGCCATACTTACATTTCACATCGATATTATTGGCAGACCAGGTTCTTTGAGACCCCTCTGTGCTGATGTATTGCAATTTTTTCAGGTCAAACTTCTTGACTCTGATTCCTACCATGGTTCAATCATTCCTATCAACCATTTGAACAGTGGCATCCCTATGATAGACTTGTGATTTCAGATTCCGTTTTCCGAGTTGCCAGTCAATGTTCCTTTTGGTCCTGAGCCATACTTACATTTCACATCGATATTATTGGCAAACCAGGTTCTTTGAGACCCCTCTATGCTGATGTATTGCCATTTTTTCAGGTCAAACTTCTTGACTCTGATTCCTACCATGGTTCAATCATTCCTATCAACCATTTGAACAGTGGCATCCCTATGATAGACTTGTGATTTCAGATTCCGTTTTCCGAGTTGCCAGTCAATGTTCCTTTTGGTCCTGAGCCATACTTACATTTCACATCGATATTATTGGCAAACCAGGTTCTTTGAGACCCCTCTGTGCTGATGTATTGCAATTTTTTTCAGGTCAAACTTCTTGACTCTGATTCCTACCATGGTTCAATCATTCCTATCAACATTTTGAACAGTGGCATCCCTACTACCCTTTTGTAGAGCGATTCTTTGATTTGATTATCCTAATTTGTTTAGGTCAGTTGCAAGTCGTCTCTCAAATGGTTACATGTACGCGAACTCGTGTGCGAGACGTGGTATAGTTAAAGAGAATAGATGGAAACAAATTCGAATGGAAGTCATTCCTTAGAACTGGAATTTCTCTTCTTTTTATTCATTTATTTACATGATTGATCGAAAGTTATTTGCATTTCGTTACAGATATATCCTTTTTAATTTTTATAGATTGTAGAATGATTAATGATCATGTTAAGTTGGTGCATCAGTATAAATACATTAATTCTTTAGTTAAAGAAAATCGTTATACTGTCATACAAAAAGGAATAAATTTAGTAGTACTTACCATTAGTTTTAGTTTGTCCATATGGTGCGATTTGATCGTTTACCTCCTTTTCTCCACTCAGTTCCCTGTATTTAGATAATAAATAAAAATTAAACTGATGAATCAAACACAAAAGAGAAAATCAAAACAAGATTCCTGGCAACATAGAGCAGTAATAAAATGGAGTGTAAAATAGAAAGTCGCTTTGTTTACTTTCATTGCACTGAAAAAATGTTGAAATATAATTGCGCATTCATGTGTCGAGAAATTTGTGAAAGGAGTACTTAATACTTCTCACATATACATAGGAATTTGTTTATTTGTTCTAACGAAAGAATATACAATTTTTAAACAAGCAATTTTATTGAGTATATGTAATTCATATCACTTGTGACCGGAGAGGATTACTTTGAAGGTGATGAATTAAATTTGGAAGAATAAATAAAGAGTTTTTGAAAAAAAAATTGTTTTTACTTTTTTGGGCACAGTAGTATGGTTAAATTTGTACACTTTTTTTCTAGAATTATTAGAACAATTTAAGTTCTGTAATAATAAAAAGAAATCGCTTTTGTACTTAATACTTTTGAATAATTTAAACATTTGTTTACTATTCAAATTCAAATTTTTTTCTATAAGCACGTTAAAATAAATGCAACCTACTTGTTTGATGAATCGCCTCCACCCTCCTCCACAGGTCTTGTGTCTTGAGTTTCCAAACTTGGAGTACATTCACCTTCAATTTCCTCCACAGGTCTTGAGTCTTGAATTTCCAAAGTTAGAGTACTTTCCCCTCCAAATTCCTCCACAGGTCTTGAGTCTTGAGTTTCCGCAGTTGGAGTACTTTCACCTCCAATTTCCTCCACAGGTCTTGAGTCTTGAATTTCCAAAGTTGGAGTACTTCCAAATATATCTCCAAATGGATAAATCCTCCACAGGTCGAGTCCACCCTCCTCCACAGGTCTTGTGTCTTGAATTTCCAAAGTTGGAGTACTTTCACCTCCAATTTCCTCCACAGGTCTTGAGTCTTGAATTTCAAAAGTTGGAGTACTTTCAAATATAGCTGCAATTGGATAATTATCTACATATCCTGTCCTCCACAGGTTGAGTCTACCCTCCTCCACAGGTCTTGTGTCTTGAATTTCCAAAGCTGGAGGACTTTTAAATATATCTCCATGTAGACAATTATTTATATATGCTGTCCACCGCAGGTCGAGTCCACCCTCCTCCACAGATCTTGTGTCTTGAATTTCCAAAGTTGGTGTACTTTCACCTCCAATTTCCTCCACAGGTCTTGAGTCTTGAATTTCCAAAATTGCAGTACTTTCATCTCCAATTTCCTCCACAGGTCTTGAGTCTTGAATTTCCAAAATTGGAGTACTTTCATCTCCAATTTCCTCCACAGGTCTTGAGTCTTGAATTTCCAAAGTTGGTGTACTTTCACCTCCAATTTCCTCCACAGGTCTTGAGTCTTGAATTTCCAAAATTGCAGTACTTTCATCTCCAATTTCCTCCACAGGTCTTGAGTCTTGAATTTCCAAAATTGCAGTACTTTCATCTCCAATTTCCTCCACAGGTCTTGAGTCTTGAATTTCCAAAGTTGGAGTACTTTCATCTCCAATTTCCTCCACAGATCTTGTGTCTTGAATTTCCAAAGTTGGTGTACTTTCACCTCCAATTTCCTCCACAGGTCTTGAGTCTTGAATTTCCAAAGTTGGAGTACTTTCATCTCCAATTTCCTCCACAGGTCTTGAGTCTTGAGTTTCTAAAGTTGGAGTCCTCCACAGGTCGAGTCCACCCTCCCCCACAGGTCTGCTCAGAACATCAGATCGAGTACCTGCAAATAAATATTTTAAACAATGATGTAATAATTGCATGTAAATCAACATGGGCCTGAATGGCCGAGTGTCTGGAGCTCGGTACCACAGGTTTCGGGTACGAGTCCCAGCGGTGCCATGGATGTTTGTAGTGGTTCGGAATCCACTTTAAACCGTAGGTACCGGTGTACATGATCGTAGAGCGCAGCGGGGGTAGTGTTACTCCGCGTCCGTAGCTTATCTTCAAGCTACATGCACCTCCTGGGTAGTGCTAAGTGAGTAACGTCAATGTGGTGTATTATTATAGTGATTACATTTTCAGAGAAAAGTGCAAAACATTTCATGCTCTAAATACCACGCTGGAGCCTGATGGCCGAGTGACTAGCGCTCTAGTGATTAAAATACTAGTTAACTACATTTTGAAAAATAAATTTTTTTTTCTGAGTATTTCCAAGAGACATAAAATGTTTCTGTCTCACTTACAGAACACATTTATTTATTTATCTTAATCTAATTTCTTAAATAATTAATGCTAATACAATATCTTATTGTTATACCTATGTAGATTAAAGTTCGTCAGCTTTTCAAAATTGTGTTTAAAAATAGTTTTTTTTTTAATAAATCGGAAAATAATCAAATTTAAAAAAAAAACGCGTATTAAAATTTTTCTCTAATTCATATATATTCAGATATTCATTATAATATATTCTAATTCACATATAAACTGATAACACTTAGAGAATCATTATCAATTTATTATCTGTTTATAAAAATTCCTACATCGCTTAAAATTTGTATTGTATAGTATTGAAATACATACTAAAATATTGGAATTTTTTTTAATGTTGAACATCGGTGGCTCTTATGGTATAGGAAGAAAGGACATTTAGGGGTAACTTCCTCTCCTTTGCTTTTCTCTTAGCAGCAAACCCTTAAAACACCCATCCGGCAACCTAAGTGTCGATGCGAAACGCTTTACACATGTTGTTGCAATTACCATCAAGTCTTCTCGTTTCGAAAAGAAGCGACTGCAATGGACGCCACAGAAACCTGAGTTCTGCCATGCATACTACCACTGATCCACAAGCCGGGAAATATTGGAATTGAAAACAGTTATTTCTACACAAAGAATTTTTTATTGCAGCACAGTGAAAAAATTATCGAGTTTAATTTTTAATTATACACACATTCGTTCACTGACTCTATTTACATTGTATACCCCGATTTGTGACTCAGTGGCAACCTTCGCCGCTGGTAAGCATTAGGGCGGAGGTTCAATCCACTGGCGGCTTTGTTGTAAACACAATTTCAAAAAACAAGGAGGGGGGGGCAGTTCCCCCTAAAAGTCCATCCAGAAGGAATAGTCCTGCTTCTACAGCGACAAGGATCCAAGTCAGAATTTTACCTGCTGCATCACAACAGAGACTACCCTCCTCCCCTTCCATGAAACACGCGGGTATATTGACTCGGTGTAGATATTACTGTCAACCAAGTGGGATCACTTGGTCGAAAGCAACATCAAGAACAAAAACACATTGTACAATGACGTGTTAAAACATCAGCTTAAACATAATAGATATAAGAAGCAATCGAATTTTTCAATGATCTAGTCATTTCGTCTAGATTCCTGTCATTATGATTACTCCTCCAGGAAGCCACTGATAGTGACTGTTTGAGATTAATCCTGTTTATAGGCTAATTACCACCAGTTGGTCCATTAAGCGAGAACTCTCATAACTTCCCATGCGTGGATATACCACCAAAGTGGTATCGATTGGGTTTAAAGCGTCAAAGAGTCGTGAAACTGGGCACTGGAACGTATTCTTTCTTCATGAGAGACGGCTATGTTGTAAATACAATTTCAAAAAACGAGGAGCCTTGAGGGCGTTTGTGATGTTCAGCAACTTGTCTCGTTAGTCAGATTAGCTATTGGGAGTTTTTCTGGTTTTTACCCACGATACGCAATTGCGGGGTACTTCCCCCTAAAAGTCCTCCCGAAAGGCATTGCTCTCCTTCTTCATCGACAAGGAACCAAGCCAGACTTTTACCTACGGGTGCTTCATCACAGCAGAAGCTGCCCCCCCCTCCTTCTTTCCATGAGAATACGCGGTTTTTTTTACTCGGTCCTGATGTCGCTGTCTGCCAAGTGGTATCGATTGGGTTTAAAGTGTTGTGAAACTGAACAATGGAACTTATTGTTTCTTCATGACAGACGGCTTCGTTATAAACACAATTTCAAAAAAAAACGATGAGCCTTGAGGGCATTTGTGATCTTCAGCAGCTTGCCTTGTTAGTCGGACTAGCTGGTGGGTTTTTTCCGGGTTTTCTCCCGTACGATACGCAAATACGGGGTAGTTCCTCCTAAAAGTCCTCCCGGAAGGCACTTCCCTCCTTCAGCGACACGGAGCAGAAGTCAGAGTTCTACCTACGGGTGCTTCATCACAACGGAAGCTGCCCACCCCTTCCTTAATTCCATGAAACCACAGGGATACGACATCAGCAACAACTTTAAATTTGAATCCAAGTATCCTGCATCCAAAATTTCTCTCAAATTTGAGATATTTTATTTTACTCCTAAAAATAATGCTTCTTAGGAGGGTTATTGCCGTGATTACGTTTTCAGAGATAAGCGCCAAACAGTTTATGCTCTAAATGCCAAAAGTTAAAGTCAACCCAATAATTATTGTTAGAGAACTTGCAGTTTATCTTCGGCTACAGTTTCGAGTTGTCAACTGCAGTTTCCAGACATCTTGAAAAATGAAAAAAATTGACGAGTTTTTTTTTTTAAAGAAATAATTTAAAATTAAGAAAATCAAAGATAGTGAAATTTTAAGAAAATTAAATTAAGGAAATAGGATATAGGAATATTATTAAAACCAACCCAATCCTTACACTGTATTTTTAATGTTTTGATGAGGTGGGCAGTTTAAAATTATTTTTTAATTTATCTGATTTGCTATTTGTAACAGTTAATTTGTTAATTAAGCTAGGTAAACCTTTAGATTCCGGTCATCTCATGAGAATGGAAAGTGATAGAGTTGCTTTGAAGGTTTTCAATATAACCCGTTTTGGACAACGACAAAGGGGAAGACCGAAAAAGAGATGGGTCGACTGGTTTAGACTCTGGTTTTAATGTTATTAAGATAAAAAAACTGGAGGTCCACGGCCAAGAGGAGAACAGCCTGGCTGGGTCTTTTAAAGAAGGCCAAGGCCCACAACGGGCCGTCGAGCCAGTTATGATGATGAAACCTTTAGATTAAGTAAATTGAGATAAAAATTCTTTCATGAAAGTTAACTCATTTAAGAAAAAATAGAATGTCTTGAATAGCCATTAGTAGATTTGGTTAGTTCAATAGTGTATGAGGAGTAATACAGAAGTAGTTGAGTGATTTGTATTCTTAAGCCACCTTCACACCAAGGTGTCGAACGGAGTATTAGTAGTTAGATTTAACCAATTACTGGTCTCGGTGCGCGACTCCTGAGACTTCTGATTGGTTCATGCTTCAACGCCTCGCCGCTCGATGCGTTTGTGTGAATGAGATTTTAAGCAGAGAGGCGTAATTTATATTACGAGGGACTTGCCGGACTATCTTGTTTCATTCATATTTTAATACTTAACAAAATTGTGTAGATAATTCTCGTACACCCTATAAATTTTTTTTCGGGGATGAGGGAACATGACAGCATTCTCGCATAGCCTCTGAGGAACCCAGAACCAGTTTTTTTAACCAATTATCTCTTGCTTCGAGAGAAATACTTGCTAAAAGGTTTTGAAAACAGTATATTAAAAAAATTAAGAAAATTACATTTTTTAGCACGCCTAATATTTTTTTTTCCCTTATCCCACTTGGTAGACAACAACATCTAGAACAAGTGTAGGAACCCGTGTGGTCTCATGGAAGGAGGGGGCAACTTCTGTTCTGATGGAGCATCCGTAAGTAGAAGTCTGACGGGGCTCCGTGACGCTGTAGAAATAGGAGAGTGCCTTCTGGATGGACTTTTAGGGGGAACTACCCAGCATTTGCGTATCGTATGGGAGAAAATCTTGGAAACTCCCACTAGATAGTCCGACTAACAAGGCAAATGCTGAACCCTACAAACGCCATCCAGTCTCCTCCTTTATTGGAACAAGTCTACAACAAAGTCGCCCAGCTGATGGAACCTCGGCCCTATTGCTCACCAGCGACGCGCATTACCAGAGAGCCACGAATTAAACACATATATAAAAGCAAGAAATAAATATAAAAGCATATATTTCGGCAGTATAAGGTCCAGTAAAATAATCCAATCCTCATTTTTGAACATAGTATTATGTTGCGAGCAAATAATGATGCTATTTCTTGTTATCATCGTTGGCGCAACAGCCCCATGGTGGGCCAAAGCCGTCTGCCTAGGGGCAGATTTCGAAACATGAGATGTCTTCTTTTTACGGGGTAGGGTTGTAAGCCCTACGCCCAACAGTCATGTTAGACTGAGACCTACAGTTTAATGTGGATTCCGAATCACTACAAACATCCATGGCACCGCCGGGACTTGAACTCGAAACCTGTGGTACCGAGCGTCAGAGCGCTAGCCATTCGGCCATTCAGGCCCCGCTATTTCTTGTTAAAAACAGAATTTCTTATTTTCAGAAATTGATCAATTTGATCAAGTTGCACTGGCCAGTTTAGAGGCCTCTGAAAAATACATAGCATATTTTTCCGCAGAAATAATAATAATAATAATAATATCATTATCATTAATATTAAATAAATAAATAAAAATAGTAACTTACAATTATTTTTATTATTTAAACATTTAAAATTATATGTCAGCTATCTTTGACCGCCCCCAATTCTACACATGTTCATTCACTAACTCTATTTACATTGTATACGCCCGATTCGTGACTCAGTGGCATCGAGCGCCGCTGATGAGCATTAGGACTGAGGTTCAATCCGCTGGCAGCTTTGTTGTGGACACTGTTTCAAAAAAGGAGGACATTTGTGATGTGCAGACTCTTGCCTGCTTAGTCGGACTACCTGGTGGGAGTTTTCTGGGTTTGCTGCCATACGATACCCAAATGGCGGTAGTTCATCCTAAAAGTCCTCCCAGAAGGCACTGCTCTTCTTCAGCTACACGGAGCCAAGTCAGACTTTTACCTAAAAGCTCTCCCGCCTTCAATCCTTCTATGAGAACACACGGGCTTATGGACTTGGTCTAGATATTGCTGTTGACCAAGTGATATCACTTGGTCGACAGCAACATCTAGAACAAAAACACATTGTACAATAACGTGTTAAAACATCATCTTAAACATAATACAGTAGAGCCTCTTTAAGTCGAACCTCGATAAGTCGAAATAATGAGTCAATCCCCACAAGCCATTTTGGTATATATTTTCCCTCCGTAACTCGAAAAAAAAAAAAAAAAAAAGAAAAAAAATTGGACCTCTGTATCTCGAACATTAGCAATGTTTGAGTTTACAATATTTTTTACAACTCGATCATTTGAAACTAATTACCTCTATAGCTGGAAGAAAAATAAGTTACCGACTTTAAGGATTTGCCGACAATGCACGACATTGTTGCTTAGAAAACAATGTCTGAGTATATAGTAAATAGAATAACCAATTCAATGAAATAGCAACTCGGAAGAAAAAGGATTTTCTGCTCTTTATAGCTTAGATAATGCTATAGATAGAGAACGATCGAATTGTCCAAAGCAAAAAAATAAATAAATAATAACTGACTTTTTTAACACATAATATTTTTTATTTAAGTTGCACATAAACATGTTTATTAGTTCTGTAACCTGAATTTTTATTTATTTTACCTCTCTAACTCAAAATAAGTTAGAAAGAATCTAGACATCTACAAGTCGAATATTTCCTTACAAAATCAGCGTAAGTCGAAATCCTCCATAAGTCGAAAACTCTTTAACTCGAATTATTTGGCGTCTCCCTTGAAGTTTGACTTACTGAGATTCTACTGTATATATAAGAGGCAGTCGAATTTTTCAATGATCTAGTCATTTCATCTAGATCCCTGTCATAATGATTCCTCCTCCAGGAAGTCACTGATAGTGACTGTTTCAGGTTATTTCTGTTTATAGGCTGA
This sequence comes from Caerostris darwini, assembly GCA_021605075.1. Taxonomy (NCBI): domain Eukaryota; kingdom Metazoa; phylum Arthropoda; class Arachnida; order Araneae; family Araneidae; genus Caerostris; species Caerostris darwini. Next base: position 46,788 of record BPLQ01002704.1, read on the forward strand.
TTTCCACCAGATGGTCCATTAAGCGAGAACTCTCATAGCTTCCCATACCTGGATATACCACCAAAGGGGTATCGATTGGGTTTAAAGTGTCAAACAGTCGTGAAACCGAGCACTTTAACTTATTGTTTTCTCATGATAGTCAATCCGAATACCCAATATACTGAAATGGTTTACTCGAGTGATTACGTTTTATTTTGAATTTAAAGTAAATTAAATCAACCATTAGCAAAGTAAAATAATTTAATAATAAAAAATTGAAAGAATAAATTTATTTTAGCACATTGGAATAAAATAGAATTAAACGCAAATTAAAATTATCATATATAAACATCAGCGTCGCAACAGCCCCATATTGGGCCGAGGTCGTCTGCCTACTGGCAGATTTCGAGACGTTTTTGTTTTTACGGGATAGAGTCGTCAGCCATACGTCCAACTCTCCACAATCCTATTAAACCGGGACCTACGGTTTAAAGTGGATTCCGAACCACTACACACCTCCATGGCACCTCCGGGAATCCGAAACCTGTGCCACCGAGCACCAAACACTCGGCCCTTCAGGCCTCACCATACATAATAATAAATCAAATGAAACATAAGCAACACACACAAAGACAAATTATTAATTCACTTACCTTGTCCATTCAGTTCTAGGTTCTGCCTCATTCGTTCCTGAAGGCGCTGTTGCAGGTTTTCGCATACCTGGCAGAGTGCGACATCCATTTCGTTGCCCGATATGCCACCTAAATTAAATTTTTTATTTTAAAAAGGGAAACATTTTGCTACTGAAATGGATACTGAAGGGGCAGGTTTATTTTATATTTAATGATAGTTAGGTTTTTTTTATACAGGCAAAGATGGGGGAAGACATTCATCAGGAATACTCAATTATTAAAAACAACTTCAATAATAATAATTAGTAGTAATAACTCCAATAATTTGATGGTAGAATTCTCACTTCAGAAACAAACTGGATTCATTACTTCTTACTTGTGCTACTCGAATTACAACTAACTTTTGGGGGATTTATTTAATTTTTCTCTTCTAGATCTGAAAGTAAAAACCTATGGTTTTATTTTATTCTTCTTCTGGACCTAAAAGTACAAACCTATGGTTTTATTTTATTCTTCTTCTGGACCTAAAAGTACAAACCTATGGTTTTATTTTATTCTTCTTCTGGACCTAAAAGTACAAACCTATGGTTTTATTTTATTCTTCTTCTGGACCTAAAAGTACAAACCTATGGTTTTATTTTATTCTTCTTCTGGACCTAAAAGTACAAACCTATGGTTTTATTTTATTCTTCTTCTGGACCTAAAAGTACAAACCTATGGTTTTATTTTATTCTTCTTCTGAACCTAAAAGTACAAACCTATGGTTTTATTTTATTTTTCTTCTGCACCTAAAAGTACAAACCTATAGTTTTATTTATTCTTCTTCTGGACCTAAAAGTACAAACCTATAGTTTTATTTTATTCTTCTTCTGGACCTAAAAGTACAAATCTATACAATTCAACGCGGATTCTGTACCACTAACAAACATCCATGCCCCCCCCTCCCCAAGATTCGAACCTCAAGGCTGTGGTAATAAAGGTCAGATCGCTAGTCAATTGGCCATCAGGCTGCTTAAGTAAATTTATAATTAAAAAAAAATGTAATATTCATCTGAAATTTTATTATTGGAAAATCGAATATTATATAAACACATATCTAAATCAAAAAAAAATTTATGAATAAAAAACTTTAAATAAAGAATTTTTTTGAATGCGTATTATGAATTATAACTGGGTTATTAATATTCTTAAATACAATTACCCATTTAAATTTTTGAAACATTTAGTCATTTTCTATGTTATTTAAGACAGATCAAAGAAATAACCATATCTCCCATTCAATACGTTCACCCTCCACAATTTAATCACATTCCCACTTGAAAGTGCAAGGGTTGAATGACCCAATAAAAAAATGGGTTTTCTGGTACCTCGTGAATCGCGGTAGGCGAAAATTCGTTCTGGCTGTGGTCAGTTTTTTTGTTTTGATTCAGGCCCCACCATGCATAATAATAAATGAAATGAAACATAAACAAACACGCACACACGGAGACAAATTATTAAATCACTTACTAGGCCCTGCTTCTTGATTCACTTCTAAGGTCTGCATCGCTTGGCGTTGTCCAAGAAGCAGTTGAAGGCGTTTGCACAGCCCTTCTATTTTGGCATTAACGTCGTTGTCCTTCTCTGAAGTTCTCAATATTCCACCTAAAATTATGATTATTTTTTTAAAGTAAAACATTTTGCAACTGAAATGGGTATTGAGGGGGGATACTGAAGGGCAGGTTTTTTTATAGTTAATGTAGTTTTTTTTTTTTTTTTATAAATAGGCAAAGATGGAAAGGAGTCATTCAGAAGGAATACTCAATTATTAAAAACACACACAGACAAAGTATTAATTCACTTACTAGGTTCTGTCTCTGCCATCATTTCTAGGTTCTGCCTCTCTTTCTCTGCCATCATTTCTAGGTTCTGCCTCTCTTTCTCTGCCATCATTTCTAGGTTCTGCCTCTCTTTCTCTGCCATCATTTCTAGGTTCTGCCTCTCTTTCTGTGCCATCATTTCTAGGTGCTTCCTCTCTTTCTCTGCCATCATTTCTAGGTTCTGCCTCTCTTTCTCGGCCATCATTTCTAGGTTCTGCCTCTCTTTCTCTGCCATCATTTCTAGGTCCTGCCTCTCTTTCTCTGCCATCATTTCTAGGTGCTTCCTCTCTTTCTCTGCCATCATTTCTAGTTCCTGCCTCTCTCTCTCTTCCATCATTTCTAGGTTCTGCCTCTCTCTCGCTGCCAACATTTCTAGGTTCTGCCTCTCTATCTCTGCATCTTCGTGAAGGCACTTCTGAAGTTTCTCGTATAGCCGGTCTAATTCGGCATCCTTCTCATTGTAACTCTCTGGAGTACTCGATATTCCACCTAAATTAAAATGATGTATTTTTTAAAAAGTGAAATATTTTGCAACTGAAATGGATACTGGGGGGCTACTGAAGGGCAGGGTGACTAATCCTCAATGTCCTGCAGTGTGGGACGGGCATCCCATGAGTGATCTACTCATGGATGGTGGGAAAGGAAGCAGCTTCTGTTCTGCGGGAGCACCCGTAGGTAGAAGTCTGACTTTTGCTCCGTGACGCTCTTACAGTCATATGAGACCAGGACCTACGGCTTAAAGTGGATTCCGAACCACTACAAACATCCAAGGCAAAGCCGGGACTCGAACGCGAAACCTGTGGTTCAGAGCGCCAGCCACTCGACCATACAGGCTCAGTTAGGTTTTTATATAGGCAAAGATGGGGGGAGTCCTTCAGTAGAAGTACTTAATTATTAAAAACAACTTCAATAATAATAATTAGTAGTAATAACTTCAATAATTGGCTGGTAGAATTCTCACTCCAAAAACAGACTGGATTCATTATTTCTTACTTGTGCTACTCGAATTACATCTTATTTTGGGGGACTGCATTCTTGCATAGCCTCTCAATTCCCCTGAACCATTTTTTAACCAATTGCCTTTTGCTTTCAGAGAAAAACTTCTAAAAGTGTTTTGAAAAGCAGTATGCCTAATATATATATATATTTTCCTTATCCCACTTGGTAGACAGCAACATCTAGACAAAGTCCAGGAACCCGAGTGGTCTTATGGAAAAAGGGGGTAAATTCTGTTGTGATGGAGAACCCTTACGTAGAAACCTGCAATGTGTGTTCGTGACGCTGTAGAAGCAGGCCAGTGCCTTCTGGATGGACTTTTAGGGAGGAACAAACCCGCATTTGCGTATCGTGTGGGAGAAAACCAGGAAAACTCCGACAAGGTAGTCCGACTAACGTGGCAGGATGCTGAACACTACAAACGCCATCGAGTCTCCTCCTTTATTGAAACAATGTCTACAACAAAGCCGCAAGCTCATAGTTCCTCCGCCCTGATGTTCACGAGCGGCGCATGTTGCCAATGAGCCAAGAGTCGGGCTCATATCTAATATAGCAGCAATAAATAAATATCAAAGCATATCTTTCGGTAATATAAGGTCCAGTACAATGGACTTCCTTTTTGATCATAGCTTGATGTTGTGAGCAAATACTCATGTTATTTCTTGGTGAAAACAAAATTTCTTATTTCTAGAGTTATTTAATTTTGATCAAGTTGCACAGGTAGTGTAGAGGCTAAAGAAAAATACATAGTTTTTTTTTTCCCTCAAAAAGAAAAAAAATATTATTATTATTATTAATAAATAAATAAATACAAGCAGTAAATTACAATTAATTTATTATTTAAACTTTTAAAATTATACGTCAGCTATTTTTAATCTCCCCCCTCCCTCAAAACAAGGGTAAAAATATTAAAAATTTAAATTAAAACTGTTAAAATAACTTCATTTTGTTCTTTTGTTGGCCCTTATTTTTAAACGTTTCAAGAATAAGATTCCCGCCAAAACTTTTATGTTTTGTTGCATATAGGACAATGCTGGATTGTCCTATATATATGATTTTAGGACTTAAAACTGTTTCCTACATGCGAATTAAAAATGTTAAAGAGAATGGACATTAGGCCTCAAGACGACACTCTGGTCGGTAACTCCCTCTGTAACCTTCGAGATGTTGATTCATTCATTCGTTCTGTAACAAATATATAGATTGTAACCTTTAAAAATTCCTCCTTGCTTAAACACCTTGCAAGGGATACCAAAGTTGAAGTGAAAATGAATATAATATAAGAAATAATATGTAACTAGAAGTAATGCTTTTATTATTCCCAATTTTTTTCCGAAGCAAAAGATTTTTTTTTTTTTGCATTTAGTTCGAAAAACAGAAAACAAAAATATTACGAGCTGGAACAAAAAGTTCAAAAAATGATTCTGCCAATATGTCATTTTTTTTAACTTTTCAAGATTACAAGATTAACTGTAATCCGAATAAAATTGATGGTAATTCTTTTCCTAAAAGAAGAATTCTAGAATTCTTAAAAGAATTCTAGAATTCTTAAAAGAATTCTTCTATTCATCAGCTTTTCAAAATTGTGTATAAAAATAGGTTTTTTAAATATATCAGTTGTTGCTGTTGTCGTGTCCCTCATGGAAGGAGGGAATAGGGGTGCAACTTCTGTTCTGATGGAGCACCCGTAGGTAGAAGTCTGACTTCTGCTCCGTGACGCTCTTATAGTCATAGGAGACGGGACCCACGGCTTAAAGTGTATTCCGAACCACTACAAAGATCCATGGCACCGCCAGGACTCGAACCCGAAAACGGTGGCACCGAACGCTAGACACTCGGCCATTCAGGCCAAAAATATATCAGTAAATAATTAAATTTAAAAGAAACGCGTTTTAAAATTCTTCTATAATTTATGTATATTCAGTAAGCTGATAACACTTAAAAAAAATTCTTATCAATTTATTACTTTATAAAAATTCCTATATCACTTAAATTTTTCGAAGTATTGAAACACATACTAAATTTTTTTTTATTGTTGAACATCGGTGGCTCTTATGGTATATGAAGAAAGGACATTTAGGGGTAACTAACTCTCATTTGCGTTCCTTTTAGCAGCAAACCTTAAAACTCCCATCCGGCAACCTGACGGTCGATGAAGGTTACATATATTGTTGGAATCCCCGTCAAGTCTTCTCGTTTCGAAAAGCAGCGACTGCAACGGATGCCACAGACACCGGAGTTCTCCCATGCATACTAGCTGCCCATACTACTGCTGATCCACGAGCCGGACAAATATTGGAATTGAAAATAGTTATTCTTTCAAAAAGATCGGATAAATATATTTCGGAAAATATACTTTAAAATATACACATAGTTGCTCACTTACTCTATTTACATTGTATAAGCCCGACTCGTGACTCAATGGCAACGTGCGCCGCTGGTGAGCATTAGGACTGAGGTCCAATTCGCTGGCGGTTTTGTTGTAGACACTGTTTCAAAAAAGGAGGACATTTGTGATGTGCAGACTCTTGCCTGCTTAGTCGGACTACCTGGTGGGATTTTTCTGGGTTTTCTTCCATAAGATACGCAAATGTGGCGTAGTTACCCTAAAAGTCCTCCCGGAAGGCACTTCTCTTCTTTAGCGACACGGAGCCAAGTCAGACTTTTATCTACGGGTGCCACATCACAACAGAAGCTGTCCCCTTCTTCAGTGAGAACACACAGGTTTATGGACTTGGTCTAAATGTTGTTGTCGACCAAGTGGGACCACTTGGTCGACAGCAACATGTAGAACCAAAACACATTGTGCAATGACGTGTTAAGGCATCAACTTAAACACAATTTATATAAGATTCAGTCGAACTTTTCAATGATCTAGTCATTTCTTCTAGATCCCTGTCATTATGATTCTTCCTCCAGGAAGCCACTGGTAGTGATTGTTTGAGGTTAATTCTGTTTATAGGCTGATTACCACCTGATGGTCCATTAAGCGAGAACTCTCATAGCTTCCCATACCTGGACATACCACCAAAGGGGTATCGATAGGGTTTAAAGTGTCAAAGAGTCGCGAAACCTGGAACTGGAACTTATTGTTTTCTCGTAACAGTCAATCCGAATACCCAATATGCTGAAATGGTTTACTAGAGGGATTGCGTTTTATTTTAAATTTAGAGTAAATTAAATCAACCATTAACAAAGTAAAATAATTTAATAATAAAAAATTGAAAGGATAAATTTAAATTAACGCATTCGATTAAAATGGAATTAAACACAAATAAAAATAAATTAAAATTACTATACAAAAACATCAGCGGCGCAACAGCCCCAAAGTGGGCCGAGGCCGTCTGCCTACTGGCAGATTTCGAGACGTTTTTTTGTTTTGAAGGAGTAGGGTTGTAAGCCGTACATCCAACGCTCTGCAATCCTATTAACCCGGGCCCTACGGTTTAAAGTGGATTCCGAACCACTACACACATCCACGGCACCTCCAGGACTCGAACCTAAAACCTGTACCACCGATCACCAGACACTTGACCACTCTTTATTCACCATGTATAACAGTAAATGAAATTAAACATAAACAAACACACACACAGACAAATTATTAGTTCACTTACTAGGTCCTGCCTCTGCATTGACTTCTAGGTTCTGCCTCTTTCTATCTGCCGCTAATTGACGGCACTTTTCTGAAATGTCTTTGTACAGTTTGTTTATTTCGGCCTCCATTTCTAGCATCTCCATTTCCTTCCTATTCACTGGAGTTCTTGGCATTTCACCTAAATTAAAATTTTTTTTTTTTTTAAAAGTGTAACATTTTGCAACTGAAATGGATATTGAGGAGGGATAGTTAAGGGCAGGTTCTTTTATAGTTAATGATAGTTAGGTTTTTTTTATATAGGTGAAAGGTGGGGAAAGTCCTTCAGCAAGAATACTCAGTTATTAAAAACAACTTCAATAATAATAATTAGTTGCAATAATTCCAACAATTTGATGATAGAATTCTCTCTCCAGAAACAGACAGGATTCATTATTTCTTACTTGTACCACTCGAATTACAACTTACTTTGGGTGATTTTAATTCGTAATTTTCACTCGATTTTGAATCGATTATAATTCATTTATGTTATTACTTTGTCTGAATTCTTATTTCAGAAATATTCATTTGAATTGTCGTACTGTAATTATTATAAACTCTAATTAATATTTCCAAAATAAAAGAAATTCTATAACATATAAATAAAGGCCAATTTATAAAAACCACTCGACAGTTTTATGGTAGCCTGATGGCAAATTGGCTAACGCTTTTGCCTTTGGTACGACAGGCTCAAGTTCGAATCCTGGCGAGGGCATGGATGTTTGTTAGGGGTTCAGAATCTACGTTAAACTGCAGGTCCCGGTTTATTTAGTCTAAAGTGTGCACATGATGGCCTCAGCCAAAGACTAAAAAAACTAAGTCTCAGGTCTATCTCAGCCAAAGACTAAAAAAGCTAAGTCTCAGATCTATCTCAGCCAAAGACTAAAAAAAGCTAAGTCTCAGATATATCTCAGCCAAAGAATTGAATCCCTAAATATGAACAGCAATTGAAGTGGACGTGAAGCAAGACATTTTAAACATTAAAATGAAGAATGTCAGATGGAAGGATGCTTTGGTTGGGTTTGTCACTCTAGGATTATTTTGTGCACACTTTAGGTTAATTAGTCTGGGATCTAGACATTAATGTGGATTTCGAACCACTCACAAACATCCATAGCACCACCAGGATTTGAACTCAAGCCCGTGGAAACAAAGGCCGGAGAGCTAGCCTATTGGCCATCAGGCCGCTATGGAAGAATGTAGTAAAGGGCACCAGCGCCATAGGCTTTTATATCACACATAATATATATTTTTTTCTATTGCAGCTGGCAAACATTTAGACAGTTGTCTTTTATGCCTTAAAGCAAGCGCTGCACCGACGTTACTCACTTAGCACTACCCAGTAGGTGAGTGTAGCTTGAAGATAAGCTACGGACGCTGAGTAACAATACCTCCGCAACGCACTACGATCATGTTAGATGAGGGACCTACGGTTTAAATTGGATTCCGAACCCCTATAAACATCCATGGCACCGCCGGGACTCGAACCCGAAACCTGTGCCACCGAGCGCAGAGCACTAGACACTCGGCCCTTCACACCCCACTATATATAACAATAAATCAAATTAAACATAAACAAAACACACACACACAGACAAATTATTAATTCACTTACTAGGTTCTGCCTCTGCGTTCTCTTCTGGGATGTCTTCATCCTGTAGGCCTGCTTTAATCGACATTGGAATTTCATCATCGTACATCCGAATTAAATCGGCACCTACATCCTCGATATACAAATCTCGGAGTTCTGGGTCAATCTCTGGAGTTTTAGGTCTTCCATCTAAATTTAAAAAAAAAAAAAAAAAAAAAAAAATTTTTTTTTTTTTTTTTTTTTTTTTTTTTTTTTTTAAAGTGTAACATTTTGCAATTGAAATGGATAGTGAGGAAGGATACTAAAGGGCAGTTTTTTTAATAGTTATTGATAGTTAGGTTATTTTATACAGGTGAAAGGTGGGGGAAGTCATTCAGCAAGAATACTCAGTTATTAAAAGTAACTTCAATAATAATAATTAGTAGTCATAACTAAAATAATTTGATGATAGAATTCTAACTCCAGAAACAAACTGGAATCATTATTTCTTACTTGTGCTTTTCGAATTAAAATTTACTTTTGGGTGATTTTAATTCGTCATTTTCACTCGATTTATAACTCGTTTTGAAGCGATTATAATTCATTTATGTTATTATTTTGTCTGAATTCTTATTTCAGACATATTCATCTGATTTGCTGTACTGTAATTATAGTACAACAATTCAAATGAATATTTCTGTACTTAATGCTATTTCTGTGATAAATAGTGTTAATCACAGTTAATTTGATCAAGTTGCACTGGCCAGTGTAGAGGCTACTGAAAAATACATAACTTCCCCCCCCCCTCACACGCAAAAAAAAGAATACTATTATTAATAAAAAAATTAATAAATAAACATAGTAAATTACAATTATTTTTTATTTAAACTTTTAAAATTATAAATCAGCTATCTTTCAGCACCCCAACACTCAGAAAAAATGTCAAAATATTAAAAATCTAAATTAAAATGTCCAATGACTTTTTAGCATGCATTGAGGATTGGAAAAAACGTTGCCAATAAGTGCATTTTGGCCGGAGGGGATTACTTTGAAGGCGATGAAATAAATTTGGAAGAATAAATTAAAGAGTTTTTGAAAACAGCAGTACTTTCCTACAGTAAACTTTTTGGGCCCAGTAGTGCAGATAACCCATGTAATTATCTTGTTGTTGTTGTCGTATCCCTCAGAAAGAGGGGTGCATCTTCTGTTCTGATGGAGCACCCGTAGGTAGAAGTCTCACTTCTGCTCCGTAACGCTCTTACAGTCATAGGAGACCGGACCTACAGCTTAAATTGGATTCCGAACCACTACAAACATCCATGGCACCGCCGGGACTCAAACCCGAAACCTGTGGCACCGAGCGCCAGAGCTCTAGACACTCCGCCATTCAGGCCCCAATTATCTTGTTTGTTTCATATTTTAATAATTAACAAAATTGTGGGGATAATTGTCATACACCCTATAGATTTTTGGGGGGGGAGGAGGGGGGCACGACTGCCTTTTGCTATAGCCTCTCAAGACCTCAGAATAAGTTTTTTTTTAACTAATTATCTCTTGCTTTGAGAGAAACACTCCTAAAAGGTTTTGAAAAACAGTATATTAAAAAAATTAAGAAAATTAAATTTTTTAGCACGCCTAATATTTTTTTTCCTTATCCTACATGGTAGACACCAACATCTAGACCAAGTGTAGGAACCCGTGTGGTCTCATGGAAGGAGGGGGTAACTTCTGTTGCTATGGAGCACCCCTAAGTAGAAATCTGACTTGGCTCCGTGACTCCGCGAAGCAGTACAGTGCCTTCTGGATGGACTTTTAGGGGGAACTATCCTGCATTTTCGTGACCTATTGGAGAAAACCTCGAAAACTCCCACCAGGTAGTCCGACTAATAAGTCAAGAATCTGAACACTGCGAAACCCATCGAGTCTCCTCCTTTATTGAAACAATTTCTACAACAAACCTTTTTTTTTAGGGAGGAGGGAGGGGGGAGGGCAATCATAACTGCATTTTTGCATAGTCTCTCAATTCCCCAGAACCAGTTTTTTTTAACTAATTGCCTTTTGCTTCAGCGAAAAACTTCTAAAAGGGTTTTGAAAAACAGTATATTAAAAAAAAGCATGCCTTTTAGCATGCCTAATATTTTTTTTCCTTATTCCACTTGGTACACAGCAACATCTAGACCAAGTCCAGGAACCCCTGTGGTCTCATGGAATTAGAGCGCAACTTCTGTTGTGATGGAGCACCCGTAGGTAGAAGTCTGACGTGGCTCCGCGACGCTTTCTGGGTGGACTTTCAGGGAGAACTATCCTGCATTTTCGTATCGTATGGGAGAAACCCCCGAAAACTCCCACCAGGTACTCCGACTAACATAACTAGAATCTGAACACTACAAAAGCCATCGAGTCTCCTCCTTTATTGAAACAATTTCTACAACAAAGCCGCCAGCTGATTGAGCCTCCGCCCTAATGCTCAACACTGACGGGGGTTGCCAGTGACGGGCGCATATCTAATATAAGAGCAATAAATAAATGTAAAAGCATATATTTAGGAATTATAAGGTCCAGTACAATGAACTTCATTTTTGAACATAGGATTATGTTGTGAGCAAATAATGATGTTATTTCTTGTTAAAAAAAATTTCTTATTTTCAGTTTAGTTAATTGGATCAAGTTGCCTGTGTAGAGGCCCTTGAAAAACACATAGCTTTTTTTAAAAATAATAATAATAAAAAATATATTATTGTTATTAAGTAAATAAATACAAATAGTAAATTACAATTATTTTTATTATTTAAACATTTAAAATTATATATCAACTATCTTTGAGCCGGCCTGTTGTTAGAAACTGTTAAAATATCTTCTGGCTTCTGTTAAAAAATCAGTAAATAATTAAATTAAAAAAACGCGTTTTAAAATTCTTCTGTAACTCATATATATTCAGTAAACTGATAACATTTAAAAAAACATTATCAAATTATTACTTTATAAAAATTCCTATATTGCTTAAAATTTTCGAAGTATTGAAATACATACTAAATACTGGAATTTTTAGTGAACATCGGTAGCTCTTATGGTATATGAAGAAAGGACATTTAGGGGTAACTTCCTCTCATTTGAGTTCCTCTTAGCAGCAAACCCTTAAAACTCCCATCCGGCAAGCTGACGGTCAATGCGAAACGTTTTACACATGTTATTAGAATCACAATCAAGTCTTCTCTTTTCGAAAAGCAGCGACTGCAACGGACGCCACAGACACCGGAGTTTACCCATGCATAGTAGCTACCCATACTACTGCTGATCCACGAGCCTGGCAAATATTGGAATTGAAAACAGTTATTTCCTAAAAACGAATTTTTGAGGGCAGCACAGTGGAAAATATATCGAGTTTAATTTTTAATTATACACATATTCGCTCACTTACACTATTTACGTTATATAAGCCCTACTCATGACTCAATGGCAACGTGCGCCACTGGTGACCATTAGGACTGAGGTCCAATTCGCTGGCAGCTTTGTTGTAGACACTGTTTCAAAAAACGAAGAGGCTCTATGGCATTTGGGAAGTTCAGCATCTTGCCTCGTTAGTGAGACTACCTGGTGGAATTTTCCCGGAGTTTCTGCCATACGATACACAAATGCGGGATAGTTTCCCCTAAAAGTCCTCCCGGAAGCCACTGTACTCCTTCTTCAGCGACAAGGAGCCAAGTCAGATTTCTACATACTGGCGCTTCGTCACAACAGAAGTTCTCCCCCTTCCCTCTTTCCATGAGAACACACGGGTTTATGGACTTGGTGGTCGACCAAGTGATCCCACGTGATCGACAGCAACATCTAGAACAAACCCACATTGAACAATGAGGTGTTAAAACAACAGCTTAAACATAACATATATAAGAGGCAGTCGAACTTTTCAATGGACTAGTCATTTCGTCTAGATCCCTGTCATTATGATTCCTCCTCCAGGAAGCCACTCATAGTGACTGTTTGAGAATAATTCTGTTTATTGGCTGATTACCACCAGATGGTCCATTCAGCGAGAACTCCCATAGTTTCCCATGCCTGGATATACCACCGAAGTGGTATCAATTGGTTTAAAGAGTCAGAGTCGTGAAAACTAGCACTGGAACTTGTTTTTTTCTCGTGACAGTCAATCCGAATACCCAATATGCTGAAGTGGCTTACTAGAGTGATTACGGTTTATTTTGCATTTGAAGTAAAATAAATTGGCCATTAACAAAGTAAAATAATTTAATAATAAAAAATTGAAAGAATAAATTTAATTGAACACATTTGAATAAAAGGGAGTTAAACACAAATAAAAATTACCCTATATAATCATCAGTGGCGCAACAGCTCCATAGTGGGCCGAGACCGTCTGCCTACTGGCAAATTTTCAAACCGGAGGGGTAGGGGGGGAGGGTAGGATTGTCGACCATACGTCCAACGCTCTACAATCCTATTAGACCTGGACCTACGATTTAAAGTGGATTCCGAACAACTACAAACATCCATGGCACCGTCGTCTCTCGAACCCGAAACCTATGCCACTGAGCGCCAGTGCGCTAGACACTCAGCCATTCAGGCACCCCATATATAATAATAAATCAAATTACACTGAAGTGACAAAAGTCATGGGATACCTCTTAATATCGTGTCGGCCCTCCTTTCGCCCGGCGAAGTGCAGCAACTCGGCGTGGCATGGACTCAACAAGTCGTTGGAAGTCTTCTGCAGGAATATTGAGCCATGCTGTCTCGATAGACGTCCATAATTGTGAAAGCGTTGATGGTGCAGGATTTTGGGCACGAACAGACCTCTCGATGATGTTCCATAAATGCTCGATGGGATTCATGTCGGGCGATCTAGGTGGCCAGATCATTCGTTGGAATTGTCCAGAATGTTCTTCAAACCAATCGCGAACAGTTGTGGCCCGGTGACATGGCGCATTGTCATCCATAAAAATCCCATCGTTGTTTGGATACATGAAGTCCATGAATGGCTGCAAGTGATCTTCAAGTAACTGAACATAAGCATTTCCAGTCAATGTTCGGTCCAGTCGCACCAGAGGACCAAGTCCATGCCATGAAAAAACAGCCCACACCATTACGGAGCCACCACCCGCTTGAACAGTGCCTTGCTGACAGTTTGGGTCCATGGCTTCGTGGGGTCTGCGCCACACTCGAACCCTACCATCAGCTCTTACCAACTGAAATCGTGACTCATCGGACCAGGCCACGGTTTTCCATTCATCTAGGGACCAATCGATATGCTCACGTTCCCACGAGAGTTGCTGCAAGCGATGTCGTTCTGTCAGTAAAGGCACTCGAGTCGGTCTTCTACTGGAATAGCCCAAGAAAGCCAAATTTCTCCGCACAGTTCTAACAGACAAGTCCCTTGTACGTCCCACATTGATTTCTTTGGTTATTTGACGCAGTGTTGCTTGTCTGTTAGAATTTACGACTCTTTGCAGACGTCGCCGGTCTCGGTCGTTAAGTGCAGGCGGTCGACCACTGCGCTGTCCATGGTGGTATGTTATGCCTGAAATTTCATACTCTCGGCACACTCTTGACACAGTGGATCTGGGAATGTTGAATTCCCTAACGATTTCCGAAATGGCATGACCCATGCGTCTAGCTCCAACTAACATTCCGCGTTCAAAGTCTGTTAATTCCCGTCGTGCGGTCATCATCACGTCAAAACCTCTTCATATGAATAACTTGAACAGAAATGAAAGCTCTGCGAAAGCACTGCGCATTTATACCTGTTCTACGCGATGCTACTGCCATCTGAAAAGTTGCGTATTGCTATCCCATGACTTTTGTCACTTCAATGTAAACATAAACAAACACACACACAGACAAATTATTAATTCACTTACTACGATCCATGGATAGCAACTGAATCTCTAAATTTTCATAAATTATTTGTATGTCATCGTGCATGCGGTCTAATTCGTCCTGCGTACCTCCGTCATCCAATTCTTTGATACGCTCTGGAGTGCTCGGTCTTCCACCTAAATTAAAAAAAAAAAAAAAAAATTTGCAGTGAAACATCTTGCAACTAAAATGGATATTGAGGGGGATACTGAAGGGCAGGTTCTTTTATAGTTAATGATAGTTTGGGTTTTTTTATATAGGCAAAGGTGGGGGAAGTTCTTCAGCAAGAATACTCAATTATTAAAAACAACTTCAATAATAATAATTAGTAGTAATAATTAAAATAATTTGATGATAGAATTCTCACTCCTGAAGCAAACTGGATTCATTATTTCTTACTTGTGCTACTCAAATTACAACTAACTTTTGGGGGATTTTAATTCGTCATTTTCACTCGATTTATAACTTTTTTGAAGCGATTATAATTCATTTATGTTATTACTTTGTCTGAATTCTTATTTCAGCAATATTCATCTGATATCAAAATCATATTAGTCATCTTAAAGTCTAAAAATAAATATTTCGAAGTCAACCTAATAAACAGTGTAAATTCCGTCGTCCCACTGGAAATTTGCAATGGTTAATTTATGGGCCATTCAGCAAATAACTTGGAAAAAGTACCAAATTATTATTTTTGAAAAATATTTTGCCTCTTCTAAAATTCAGTTATTGAGTGATGCACTAATATGTACTAACCCCTACCCAATAAAAAATCAGCGACTCGGAACTCCCCAAGTCAGACTTTTACCTACGGATGTCCGTCACAGAAAAAACTACCCCCCCTTTCCACAAGGGTTCTATCACTTGGTCTAGATGAGGGGTGGCCAACTCAAATAATCTTGCAGGCCACTTTTGAAAGACATCGTAACTCCGCTGGCCGCATATAAAATTATATATCCCCATATTAGATTTAAACCCACTATAAACAAAAATTTAAACATTGAAGCATAATGAGTTACTAATTTTGTGTTTACTGTTATTCCTACATGTAAACATAGATAATATTAGTAAATTACAATTATTTTTATTTAAGCTTTTAAAATTATGAATCAGCTCTCTTTGAGCACCCCCAACACTCAGACAAAATGTAAAAATATTAAAAATCTAAATTAAAATGTCTCCTACTTTGTTCTTTTGTTACCCCTCATTTTCAAATGTTTCCAAAATAAGGTCCCGGCCAAAAATTCTTCGTTTTGTTGCATATATGGCAATGCTGGATTATCCAATAGGCATGATTTTAGGACACAGTTATATCACAGTTGAAATGGCAAACATATGCATAGATATGCTATGCCGAGCGTGCTTGGAAGAAATTGAGTTATTTCTTGAATATTTAGAACGTGACAAACGATGCTCGTGTTGAATGTTTCTGTCTTTAAATAGTTATTTGTAAATATAATTTCATTCAAATGTATCTAGCTCTGGTCGAATTTTTTTTCTTAAGGAAAAATTTACAAAAATTGGGCGTATTAACAGAATTTAACGCGTTGTTGTTACATGTAACGTTAACACAAGTAACTATCTTGTTGTTGTTGTTGTCGTGTCCCTCATGGAAGGAGGGAAGAGGGATGCAGCTTCTGTTCTGATGGAGCACCCGTAGGTAGAAGTCTGACTTTGGCTCCATGACGCCCTTAAAGTCATAGGAGACCGGGACCTACGGCTTAAAGTGGAATCCGAACCACTACAAACATCGAACCCTGTGGCATCAAGCGCCAGAGCGCTAGACACTCGGCCATTCAGGCCCAACTATCTTGTTTCTTTCATATTTTAATACCTAACAAAATTGTGTAAATAATTCTCATACACCCCTTAGTTGTTTTTTTAGGGGGGGTGAGGGAACATGACTGCATTGTTTATAGCCTCTCAAGACATCAGAACCAGTTTTTTTAACCAGTTATCTCTTGCTTTGTGAGAAAAACTTCTAAAAGGTTTTGAAAAACAGTATATTTAAAAAAATTAAGAAAATAAAATTTTTTAGCACGCCTAATATTTTTTTTCCTTATCCTACATGGTAGACACCAACATCTAGATCAAGTGTAGGAACCCGTGTGGTCTCATGGAAGGAGGGGGCAACTTCTGTTGTTATGGAGCACCCCTAAGTAGAAATCTGACTTGGCTCCGTGACGCCGCGAAGCAGTACAGTGCCTTCTGGATGGACTTTTAGGGGGAACTATCCTGCATTTTCGTAACCTATGGGATAAAATCTCGAAAACTCCCACCAGGTAGTCCGACTAATAAGTCAAGAATCTGAACACTTCTTTCATATTTTAATACCTAACAAAATTGTCTAAATAATTCTCATACACCCCTTAGTTTTTTTTTAGGGGGGTGAGGGAACATGACTGCATTGTTTATAGCCTCTCAAGACATCAGAACCAGTTTTTTAACCAGTTATCTCTTGCTTTGTGAGAAAAACTTCTAAAAGGTTTTGAAAAACAGTATATTTAAAAAAATTAAGAAAATAAAATTTTTTAGCACGCCTAATATTTTTTTTCCTTATCCTACATGGTAGACACCAACATCTAGATCAAGTGTAGGAACCCGTGTGGTCTCATGGAAGGAGGGGGCAACTTCTGTTGTTATGGAGCACCCCTAAGTAGAAATCTGACTTGGCTCCGTGACGCCGCGAAGCAGTACAGTGCCTTCTGGATGGACTTTTAGGGGGAACTATCCTGCATTTTCGTAACCTATGGATAAAATCTCGAAAACTCCCACCAGGTAGTCCGACTAATAAGTCAAGAATCTGAACACTTCTTTCATATTTTAATACCTAACAAAATTGTCTAAATAATTCTCATACACCCCTTAGTTGTTTTTTTTTAGGGGGTGAGGGAACATGACTGCATTGTTTATAGCCTCTCAAGACATCAGAACCAGTTTTTTTAACCAGTTATCTCTTGCTTTGTGAGAAAAACTTCTAAAAGGTTTTGAAAAACAGTATATTTAAAAAAATTAAGAAAATAAAATTTTTTAGCACGCCTAATATTTTTTTTCCTTATCCTACATGGTAGACACCAACATCTAGATCAAGTGTAGGAACCCGTGTGGTCTCATGGAAGGAGGGGGCAACTTCTGTTGTTATGGAGCACCCCTAAGTAGAAATCTGACTTGGCTCCGTGACGCCGCGAAGCAGTACAGTGCCTTCTGGATGGACTTTTAGGGGGAACTATCCTGCATTTTCGTAACCTATGGGATAAAATCTCGAAAACTCCCACCAGGTAGTCCGACTAATAAGTCAAGAATCTGAACACTTCTTTCATATTTTAATACCTAACAAAATTCTCTAAATAATTCTCATACACCCCTTAGTTGTTTTTTTAGGGGGTGAGGGAACATGACTGCATTGTTTATAGCCTCTCAAGACATCAGAACCAGTTTTTTTAACCAGTTATCTCTTGCTTTGTGAGAAAAACTTCTAAAAGGTTTTGAAAAACAGTATATTTAAAAAAATTAAGAAAATAAAATTTTTAGCACGCCTAATATTTTTTTCCTTATCCTACATGGTAGACACCAACATCTAGATCAAGTGTAGGAACCCGTGTGGTCTCATGGAAGGAGGGGGCAACTTCTGTTGTTATGGAGCACCCCTAACTAGAAATCTGACTTGGCTCCGTGACGCCGCGAAGCAGTACAGTGCCTTCTGGATGGACTTTTAGGGGGAACTATCCTGCATTTTCGTAACCTATGGGATAAAATCTCGAAAACTCCCACCAGGTAGTCCGACTAATAAGTCAAGAATCTGAACACTTCTTTCATATTTTAATACCTAACAAAATTCTGTAAATAATTCTCATACACCCCTTAGTTGTTGTTTTTTTTTTAGGGGGGTGAGGGAACATGACTGCATTGTTTATAGCCTCTCAAGACATCAGAACCAGTTTTTTTAACCAGTTATCTCTTGCTTTGTGAGAAAAACTTCTAAAAGGTTTTGATAAACAGTATATAAAAAAAAATTAAGAAAAATTAATTCCGGGGACACCGTTTTGATACGATTGAAGAGATTCAACTTGAATCGGCGGGCGCTTTTAAAAGGTCATCCCGGCCAATGACTTTTTAGCATGCATTGAGGATTGGAAAAAACGTTGGCATAAGTGCATTTTGGCGGGAGGGGATTACTTTGAAGGCCATGAAATAAATTTGGAAGAATAAATAAACAGTTTTTGAAAAAAATATAGATTGGTCTTACTTTTTGGGCACCCATGTAATTATTTTGTTTCTTTTATATTTTAATACCTAACAAAATTCTGGGGATAATTCTCATACACCCTGTATTATTTTTCGGAGGGGGGGGGGTTACACGATTGAATTTTGTTATAGCCTCTCAAGACCCTAGAATCAGTTTTTTTAACTAATTATCTCTTGCTTTGAGATAAAAATTTCTAAAAGGTTTTGAAAAACAGTATATTAAAAAAATTAAATTTTTTAGCAAGCCTATTATTTTTTTTTCCTTATCCCACTTGGTAGACAGCAACATCTAGACAAAGTCCAAGAACCCGCGTGGTCTCTTCGAAGTAAGGGGCAACGTCAGTTGTGATGGAGCATCCGTATGTAGAAGTCTGATGTGACTCAGTGACACTGTAAAAGTAGGAGAGTGCCTTCTGTATGAACTTTTAGAGGAAAATACCTCGCATTTGCGTATCGTATGGGAGAAAACCCTGCATCCGAAATACGAGGCAAGATGCTGAACAGTACAAACACTATCGAGTCTCCTGTTTTATTGAAACAATGTTTACAACAAAGCCGCCAGCTTATTGAACCTCCGCCTCCTTTGGTGCAAATGCATCTAGATCTGGCTCAATTATTATTATTATTTTTTTTTATATTTTTAATTCAAAGGTTGCAAGAAAGGGTGTATCAACAAAATTTAATGTGCTGCTGCTACATTTACAGATAACGCATGTAACTATCTTGTTTCTATCATATTTTAATCCTTAAAAAAGTTGTGTAGATAGTTCTCATACACCCTGTATTTTTTTTCCGGGGAGGAGGGGGGAATAGCTGTAAATAGTAAATTACAACTATTTTTATTATTTAAACAATTAAAATTATACATCAGTTATCTTTGAGCCGCCCTGTTGTTAGAAACTGTTAAAATATCTTCTACTTTTTTTTTTTTTTTTTTGGCCCTAGTTTTTTAAATGTTTCAAAATAAGCTATAATTTTACGATTTTTTGTCATATATGACAATGCTGCATTGTCCAATATGCAGGGGGAGGGAACAGTGAACAGTGCCTTCTGGATGGACTTTTAGGGGGAACTATCCACCATTTTCGTATCGTATGGGAGAAAATCCCGAAAACTCCAGGTATTCCGACTAACAAGGCGAGAATATGAACACTACAAAAGCCCTCGAGGCTGCTCCTTTATTGAAACAATTTCTACAACAAAGCCGCCAGCTGATTGAACCTCCGCCCTAATGCTCAACATTGACGGGGGTTGCCAGTGAGCCACGAATCGGGCGCATATCTAATATAAGAGCAATAAATAAATATAAAAGCATATATTTCGACAGTATAAAGTCCAGTACAATGAACTTCATTTTTGAGCATAGGATTATGCTGTGAGCAAATAATGTTATTTCTTGTTGAAAACAAAATTTCCTATTTTCAGAGTTAGTCAATTTGATCAAGTTGCACTGGCCATTGTAGAGGCCACTAAAAAATACGCACCTTTTTTTAAAAATAATAATAATAATAATAATATTATTATTATTAAATAAATAAATGGAAATAGTGAATTATAATTATTTTTATTATTTAAACATTTAAAATTATATATCAGCTATCTTAGAGCCGGCCTGTTCTTAGAAACTGATAAAATATCTTCTGCCTTTTTCTTCAGTTGGTCCTCATTTTTAAATGTTTCCAGAATAAGATTCCCGCCAAAACTTTTACGTTTTGTTGCATATGTGACAATGCTAAATTGTCCTATATAGAGGATTTTAGGACTTAAAACTGTTTTTTCTTTTCCTACTAGCAAATTAAAAATATTCAAGAGAATGGACATTGGGTCTCAAGAGGACACTCTGGTCGATATCTCCCTCTGTAACCTTTGAGATGTTGATTCATTCATACGTTCTTGCCTGGTTAGTCGGACTACCCAGGAGATTTCCGGTTTTCTGCCATACGATACACAAATGCGGGGCAGTTCCCGCTAAAACACCCTGGAAGGCACTGCTCTTCTTCTTCAGCGACATGGAGCTAAGACAGACTTTTACCTGCGGATGCCTCATCACAACAGTAGCTGCCCCCTACACACGGGCTTATGCGTGACGTGCTAAATCCCCAGCTTAAACATAATATATATAAGACACAGTCGAATTTTTCAATGATCTAATCATTTCGTCTAGATCACTGTCATTATGATTCCTCCTCCAGAAGGACCTGAATGGGCCAGTGTCTAGCGCTCTGTACCACAGGTTTCGGGTTCAAGTGCAGGCGGTGCCATGGATGTTTGTAGTGGTTCGGAATCCACTTTAAGCCATAGGTCCCGGTCTCCTATGACTGTAGGAGCGTCACGGAACAAAAGTCAGACATCTACCTACGGGTGCTCCATCACAACAGAAGCTGCCCCTTTCCCTCCATCCATGAGTAGATCACTCATGGGATGTCCGTTCCACGACATTGAGGATTAATCACAAACAAATCTCCTCCAGAAAGTCACTATTAGTGACTGTTTGAGATTAATTCTGTTTATAGGCTGATTACCGGCAGATGGTCCATTAAGCGAGAACTTTCATAGCTTCCCATGCTTGGATATACCACCAAAGGGGTATTAATTGGTTTTAAAGTGTCAAACAGTCGTGAAACCGAGCACTGGAACTTATTGTTTTCTCATGACAGTATGCTGAATATGCTGAAGTGGTTTACTACAGTGATTACGTTTTATATTGAATTTAAAGTAAATTAAATTAACCATTAACAAAGTAAAATAATTTAATAATAAAAAATTGAACGTATTAATTTAATTTAGCACACTCGAATAAAATGGAATTAAACACAAAAAAAAATAAATTTAAATTACCATCTATCAGTGACGCAACGGTAGGGGACCAAGGACGTCTGCCTACTGGCAGATTTCGAGACGTTTTTGCTTTTAAGGATAGGGTTGTCAGCCGTACGTCCAACGCTCTACAGTCACATTAAACCGGGACCTACGGTTTAAAATGGATTTCGAACCAGTACAATCATCCATGGCACCACCGGGCCTCGAACCCGAAACTGCTCGATGCCAGCTTGGCTATTCAGGCCCCACCATATATAATAACAAGTAACATAAAAAGAAAATTTGAAATTCAATTCCTACTTTTTTTTCACTATATTGCAGAAAGTCCTTTATAAATAATTAGTAATATTATATTATAAGTTAGAAATATTATTAATATTATAAGTTAGAAAAAAAATCTCTCTCACACACACACATTTTCCTTTTTGTTCCCTCCTTGACTTAGACTAGAACCCTAGATGAGAAAAGAATCTGAAAAAGAAATTTTTTTCCAGCGACCTACACGCTTCGCCAAAATCTACACGCTTATTCCTAAATTTATATACTGCTAAATCTCTTATATACGACAACATTTCTCTCTTCCATATAAAACTAAAATTTATTAAATAAATTTAATTAATGACTTAATATTTGAAAAAACTATTAATATTAAGTGTCTTCCACTACAAGTTTAAAAACATGTATTTGAACTTGAGTGGAAGAATGAAAAGTATTTTATGAACGATTGAAAATTTGAACAAGATATATATAGGGAGAGTGTGAACTAATAGTAGGAATTCAATAAATCAAATTAAACGTAAACAAACACACACACACAGAGACAAATTAATAATTCACTTACTAGAACCTGCCGGTGAAGGTATGTCCTTCCACTCAAAATTTTGGTCCTGTTGAAGCCACTGTTGAATGCCAATGTATAGATTCTCTAATTCGTTATCTGAGTCCGTATTCTCTGACATATTCGTCCTAAATAAAAATTTTGCAAAAATTAAAATTTTGCTTTTTTTAAAAATTTTTTTTTAAAAAAATGAAAAATTTTGCAACTGAAATCGATGTTGAGGCCGGATACTGAAGAAAAGGGTTTTTTTTATAATTAATGAGCGTTAGGATTTTTTTTATACAAACAAAGATGGGGGAAGTCATTCCGCAGAAATTATTAAAAACAACTTCAATAATAATAATTAGTAGTAATAATTAAAATAATTTGATGATAGAATTCTCACTCCAGAAACAGACAGGATTCATTATTTCTTATCTGTGCTACTCGAATCACAACTTACTTTTGGGGGATTTTAATTCGTAATTTTCACTCGATTTATAACTCGTTTTGAAGCGATTATATTTCATTTATGTTATTACTTTGCCTGAATTCTATTCCAGAAATATTGTTGTACTGTAATTGCAGTACAACAATTCAAATGAATATTTCTGTGATTAATGATATTTCTTTGATATAGACTGTGATTATTAGTTCTAAAATAAAATAACTGCTATAACATGCAATCAAAGGCCAATTTATAATAATTACTCCACAGTTTTATGTAAATCAAATATCACTATAGGGCATGAAGTAAATAAAGGTTGCCCGAATTCACGTGCTTTAAACTTTGACAAAAATAAATATAGTTTTGAAAAAAATCTTAATGAAATAAAAATATTTTATAAACTGTACAAAAAAATCTTTTTTTCTAGGTTACATTACCAATCTGCAATTTATTCAGCCTTAACTTTGGACCTGAATAGCCGAGTGGCTAGCTCTCTGACGCTCGGTAGCAAAGGTTTCAGGTTCGTGTCCCGGTAGTGCCATGGATGCTTGTAGTGGTTCGGAATCGACTTTAAACCGTAGGTCCCGGTCTAATATGACTGTAGAGCGGGCTGACAACCCTACACAGTAAGGACAAAACATCTCCTGTCCAGATGGACTTAGCCCACCATATGGCTGCTGCGCCAATGATAATGATAATAAAATTCCTTGGAAGCTCTGAATAGCCAAGCAAGGTGTACAACAGAGTTAAAATTTTTCAATGTTACACGATCAGATTATTTTTCATTACTGAAAAGAATTAGCAACTTTTTTTTTTTTTCCCATGAAATAATTGCTCTATTTTCACCTATTTTATTTTTTTAATAAGAATGTTTCTTAGAAACTTTTTTTATATGTATAAATTAAATATTACATATAATATAAAACCCAGTTATCCTTTTATCACAAACTGATAATCTAAGATGTTGCAACCAAGTAAATGCAAAAAAGATTTGGATACTTCTATATATTACTATTGTTCTAATGCAGCTGGCAATACAGAGACATTAATCTTTATGCCATAAGCAAGGACTGCACCACTGTTACTCATTTAGCACTTCCCAGGGGGCACGTGTAGCTTGAAGATAGGCTACAGACACGACTAACACTACCCCCACAACGCTCTACGATTGCATCCGACCGGGACCTACGGTTTAAAGTGGATTCCGAACCACTACAAACCTCCATGGCACCTCCGAGACTCGAACTCGAAACTTGTGGTACCAAGCGCCAGAGCGCTAGCCACTCGGCAATCAAACCCCTGATATAAATATTACTGAGTTATAGCTGCCGATTTATTTTCATATTCTACAATTTAAATATCATTTCCTCCCTAATAGCTGTTATATATATATACTATAAAACAAGAGATTTGTATATATATATGTGTGTGTATCTAAAGTTATAGCACTGAGATATTCAACAATTGTTCTTCTATCTGATGCTCAGACAAAAATAATGAATAATTCTTATAAATTAAAAAAAAAAAAAAAAAAAAACCACCATAATTTTTGGTAGCAAAACTATTTTTTTTTAACTGTCTACTTTAACCTATATTTGCTGGCACGCAGACATAAAAATTAGAAATAAAATTATTTTATGTGTTCATATTAATACATATGTTAGATAAAATAGTAAATAATGTAAATGAATATTGAAATCTAAGTTATTCAGGTGTCTGTCTTCCATGGTTTGATAATACAGTTAATAAAAATAAATTATTACAAATAAAAATTAAGAACTATCAATTAAGTACAACTTAACGACTATAGAATATGTTCAAAAGCAATCGTGTAGTTCTTAATTTTAAAAATATAATTAAGATATTACTAATAAATTAATTATTTAATAATTTTAATAAGGATAACAAAATATCACTAAAAATTATTAGTATAATACAGCTTTCATTTTACTATATACATATTAATAATTTTTTCTTAATTTTATACTTTTTGTACTAGTCTAATATGTAATTTTGATTCTTAAAATTCATTTAATTTAAATTAAGGAAAGATGAATTCAATTTAAAGATTGTAATAGGAATGGAAAGAATTGTAATGGTACTTTTTATATTGCTTTTTATATTACATTTAATCAACAATCTATCCAATAATATATGTACAAAAATTCTTAGATTAGGAAAAAATAAATATTCCATATTAAAAAAAGCAAATTTTATCTTTGCTGTTAAGATTTAGACATCTAATTCATATAGAAATGCATATAGAAGCTGTTTTATGCTTTATTTAAAAAAGATTAGTATATAATTGCAAAGAAATAAATTATAAATTAATAGAGAATTTTATTATTAATATTTGCTATACAATTATTAATAACTTTTATAAATATTTTTATTTAAAATATTAACAGTCTATTCTGTTTTTAAAAAGAATTCTGTTTCAATAAAGGTTGTTTTAAAAAATAATTTATTAAATTTAATTATTTTTAAAAATTATTTAATAAATAAAATAGTTTTTTTATCATCAAATCAAACAAACATTTTTACTTTTAAGGATAGGTTATATAAATCTATGGTTAAAGGTAATATTCAATTGAATTTTTTAAAAGATATTCATAGCACATACAATTATCATTTTAAATTATCGTACAAAGTAGCAAATTTTTTATTTTTATAAAACTCCCTTTCTTAATCATTAGTTACTCGTATTTAGTTATTATTATTCAAAATAATGAATTACTGAATAAATTATTCCATATACTAATATTTTGTTATGCAAATATTAATAATTTCTAATAATATTTTTATTTAAGACATTAATAGTTCTCTTTTATTTATAAAATAATTTTTTTCCTTTTAATCTTATTTAATAAACACTTGTCAAGTATTTTAAAATAATTTTTATCAATAAAGGTTATTTTATAAAATAATTTAATAAATTTAATTATTTAAAAAAATAATTTAATAAATAAAATATATTTTTATGATCAAATCAAACTAACAGTTTTACTATAAATGATAAGTTATATGAATCTATGGTTTAAGGCAATATTTAATTGAATTTTTTTAAAGATGTTCATGGCACATACAATTATCATTTAAAATTATCATACAAGGTAGCAAAATTTTTATTTTTATAAAACTGCCCTTCTTAATCATTAGTTACTCATATTTAGTCATTATTATTCAAAATAATGAATTAATGAATGAATTATTCAATATACTATTATTTTGTTATACAAATATTAATAATTTTTATTTAGGATATTAACAGTCTCTTTTATTTTTAAAAATAATTATTTTCCTTTTAATTTTATTTAATAAAAACTTGTCAAATATATTAAAAATTATTTTTTTTCAATAAAGGTTATTTTAAAAAATAATTTAATAGATTTAATTATTTTAAAAATGTTTTTAAAAATGTACTTATTTTTAAAAAAGATTTAATAAAGTTAATTTTTTAAAAATTAATTTAAAAATTTTTATTTTTATAAAACTACCAATCTTAATCATTAGTTATTCATATTTTGCCATTATTATTCAAAATAATGAATTAATGAATCAATTATTCAATAAATAATATTTTGTTATACAAATATTAATAATTTAAATAATACTTTTATTTAAGATAATAATTTTAATAATCCTTTTATTTAAGATAATAATTTTAATAATACTTTTATTTAAGATATTAATAATTTTAATAATACTTTTATTTAAGATATTAATAGCCTTTTTTATTTTTAAAAATAATTATTTTCCTTTTCATTTTATTCAGTAAAAACTTGTAAAGTATTTAAAATTTTTTTTTTCAATAAATCTTATTTTAAAAAAATTTTTAATTAGTTTAATTATTTTTAAAATAATTTAATAAATAAAATAGTTTTTATGATCAAATCAAACTAGCATTTTTACTATAAAGGATAGGTTATATGAATCTATAGTTTTATTTAAATTTTTATTTTTATAAAACTACCAATCTTAATTATTAGTTACTCATATTTAGTTATTATTATTCAAAAAAATTAATTAATGAATGGATTATGGAATATACTAATATTTTGTTATATAAATATTAATAATTTTTATTTAAAATATTAATAATCTCTTTTATTTTCAAAAATAATTTTTTTCCTTTTAATTTTATTTAGTAAAAACTTGTCAAATATTTAAAAATAATTTTTTTTAATAAAACTTATTTTAAAAAATAATTGAATAAATTTAATTTTTTAAACAATTGAATGAATTTAATTTTTTAAATAATTTAATAAATTTAATTATTTTTAAATTAATTTAATGAATAAAACATTTTTTTATGATCAAATCAAACTTAACATTTTTACTATAAAGGGTAGGCTATAAGAATCTATGGCTTAAGGTAATATTCATTTAAATTTTAAAAGATATTCATGGCACATACAATTATCATTTTAAATTATCATACAAGGTAGTAAAATTTTTATTTTTATAAAAATTCCAATCTTAATCATTGGTTACTCATATTTAGTCATTATTATTCAAAATAATAAATTAATGAATGAATTATTCAATATACAAACATTTTGTTATACATATATTAATAATTTTTATTTAAGATAATAACAGTCTCTTATATTTTTAAAAATGATTTAATAAATATAATTATTTTTAAAAATAGTTTAATAAATAATCATTTTAATAATTAATATTTGTTTGAATCTTTTTAAAGATATTCATAGCACATACAATTATCATTTTAAATTATCATACAAGGTGGCAAAATTTTTATTTTTATAAAACTCCCCATCTTAATCATTAGTTACCCATATTTAGTCATTATTATTAAAAAAAAACCTGCATGTAGTGTTAATTTTTTAATTAAAGAACTGCCTAATAATTGCTATTGAATTTTCAAAAATTGATTACTTATAATTACTTATATTTTAAAATATATATATTGAGAATAGATTTATTTAAGAAACCTATCCTAATTTTGTGAAAACTTATAAGACAGAATTTCATAGTATTAAAAAATGAACTTCCAATTATAATAATAAATCACTAATTAATAACCACCAATTTTCTATTAATTTATATTGTTTTTGCTTTACAAATGTGTTTTTGATTTCTAGTTTTATCTTTTATTTGTTTTTCTTCTTTCCAGCCTTTTTATTTTCTGATTTATTCATTTTTTTTTTTTTTTTTTTTTTTCATTTTTCCCTCCTGTTCATTTGTTTTTAACTACATCGCCATTTTATTATTATTATTATTATTTTTTCCTGTTTTCTCTAATATTTTTTTATTAGTTTTTATTTATATTCACTTCTTTTTTACAACTTCCTTACATCTCTTTTTTTTATTTTTATTTATTTATTTATTATTTGTTTATTAATTTATTTATTATTTATTGATTATTTATTTATTTTATTTCAATTTCTCCCCAGTTCATCTTTTTTAGCTTTTGGTTTTCTCTTGAAATGTTAAAATTCTTTTTGCGGCTTTTTGATTTTCTTTTTTTTCATGCTTCAATTTTTATTTATTTGTTTATAAAAAATTCTTAGCTATTAAATATTTTAATTCTTGGCTTTTTGTAATTTTTTTCTCTAATTTTCCTCCTATAAATTGGTCTACGATTTTTCAACAGTCATCCATTTTTTGTCTGACTTTCCATCCGCTTGTCTTTCAGCATTTTCAATTTCACCCCCCCAATCTATTTCCCCTTCTTTCACCACCGTTTTCGAAAACAATGTCACGTGACCTCAACCCCTGTCGTTCTTCAAAGCGCATTCCCGCCCTTTGACGATTACGGAATTTCGTCTTGCGATTGCGCGCCTTTGCCACTAGAATATTTTACGAGAGCAACAAGAATTGTTCGTCTTCTCTTCCCCTTCTCTTCCCTCCCCTTCCTCCTTGACGTCACTTTCCCTGTTCGTCTTTTTCCCCTTCCCCTCCCTCCCCTTCTGCCTTGACGTCACTTTTCCTGTTCGTATTCTTTTCTAAGTTTAATTATGAAAAATCTGAGTTTCGAAAGTGAAATTCTCGAAGAAGAACTATCAGAATCGAAACTATGGAAAATGGTGAGACTCATAACCGTCGGAAATTATCTCAAAAAAATAGGAAATCTACTGAATGGGAAAAACGGCACTCATTTTAGCTTAAATTCTGACTTTAGATCTTACAGAGATAAACTTCTATGCAGACTATGTAGAAATTATATTATTAAAAAACTATCATGATTTTAAGAAAACAGATTATATTATATACTCATAAAAAGGAATTGTAAGTTATTAAAAAAACCATTAATTCTCTATAAATTTGTATATTATTTAAAGTTAACATTCAAAATATAATATTATATTGTAATTATTTTATTCAATGCAATTCACATTAAATCAAATATATATTAATATTCAAAATATTACTGTTACTATTAAAATATTACTATTCATATATATTAATATTCAAATATTTAGCAATATTCAAAGATAAAAGTGCAAGTAGAGTTGATTTTTTAAAATTGCAATAAACAATAAAATAAAATTTAAAAAACAACTTTAAATAATTAAAATAATATTTTTATATATATCTAATGTTAATTGTATTTAATAAAATAATTACAATTGATAAAACAATTACAATTGATGATACAATTTAATAAAATAATTATAATTTTTAATTAATATTATAATTTTAAATAATATAAAAATTTATAGAGAATTAATGGTTTGTATAATAACTCACAATTCATTTTATTAAGATAAAATTGTCTTATAATATTATCAATTTTCATAAAAACAGGATATTTTTTTAATAACCAAATCAATTTTCAATTTTTTAATAATAAATTTTTTAATAATTCAAAAATCAATATATGTTTAAAGAAATTTTAAAATATAAATTTCTATAAGCCATTTATTTATGAAAGCTTAATATCATTATTTACTAATATTCAAAGATAAAAATGAAAGTAGATTTAATTTTTTAAAATTAAATTATTACATAATATTTTCTATTAAATTTTCAAAAATAAATGCTAATAACTAAAAATCATATGAATTTAATACTAGTAGTGCCATCTATGTATCAGCTTACGAACTTTTCAGTCCACCAATTTTTTTAAACATATATTTAAGTTAGATTTATTAAAAAAACTATCATGATTTTAAGAAAACAGATTGTATTATATTTAATATAGTAGATTTGATTTTTTTGAAATTAAGTTATTACCTAATATTTGGTATTAAGTTTTAAAAAATAGATGCCTTACAGTAATTTAAACTTTAAAATTTCTTTAAACATATATTGAATGACAACTTAAAAGAATAAATATATATACAATGAATATATTATATAGCACAAATGAATATTAAAATAAGTTACATAATATAACATTTATAATAAAAATATTATTTTGATTATTTGCATTTGTTCTTTAAAATTTTATTATATTGTTCATTGTATTTGATCTAATGTTAACTGTATTTAAAATAAATTACAATTGAATATTATAATTTTAGTATTAATTTTAAATAATATAAAAATTTATAGAGAATTAATGGTTTGTATAATAACTCACAATTCCTTTTATAAAGATAAAATTGTCTTATAATATTATCAATTTTCATAAAATCATGTTAATTTTTTTATTTTTTTTTTAAATAATAAATCAAAAATCAATATATGTTTAAAGATAAAAATGCAAGTAGAGTTGATACTTTAAAATTAAATTATTACTTAATATTTATTATTAAGTTTTCAAAATAAATGCTTACAGATATTTATATTTAAAAAAATTTTTAAGCATATATAGAGGTTACATTTATTTAAAAATATCATGATTTTATGACAACAGATAATATTATACTACAATTATATTCCCATAAAAATGAATTGTGAGTTATAATGCAAACCAATAATTCTCTATTATGTCATATTTTATTTGCTTTTTAACTATCTTATTAAATGCAATTACATTAGATCTAATACAACAAACAATAAAATAAAAGTTCAAAAAGAAATAAAAGTTTCAGCTAATTCAATTGCCTCTGCTTAAATTTAACATCAGATTTACAAAACATATTATATTTTCATTGTGAGATATACAAAATGCTACCGTTAACAAGAACATTCAATGGTGAAAACAGAACTATATTTTATACAGAAAAACCCTCTTTATATCACTATTGCCGGAAGATAAAGAAGAATTATATTTAATAGGTGACTTTTAAACAGTTTTATGAATTTTTTCCAGAAAAAAAAAAAAAAAAAAAGGAAGTGGACATATCCGAAGTGCGATGGAGCAAGTCATGGTATAAATGGAGCCGCCATACATTTAAATTCATTATTTATGAAAAAAGCATGACCTATCAAATCAACAACTATAAAACAATAATACTAACTTTAACTATCAAACAGCTATCAAATGAAAACGAAATAGACATAATTTTTAAAACACATTAACCTCAGTTTTGAATGGCTATTAATGGACGTTAACAGAAGTAAAAATCAAATGTTCCCGATGAAGTAGGAATTAATATTAAAATTAAAATAAAAAATTTGTAAAATAAATTGCATATTTAATTATTATATAATAATAAAAAAGTACTTACTTATTATTTGATGAACATTTCTAAGCCGATTAGGAAAATTCCGTTACTTCTTAGACAATCAATTCGATCAAAATGGCGATAGTCACAAATCAAATGTTCACTATTAAAGAAAATGAAAAATTTTAATTAAAAAAATATTTTAAAATGCACTATTTATTCAATAAAAACATTTTGTAATTAACATATTCTTTTATAAAGCATGTTAAAGTTTGATCTAATTTCTTAAAACAATTTTAAATTACCTGTCAAACACAAACCATATAAATAATCACATGTTCATATCATAAATGGAGCCGCTGTACATTTAAATTCATTACTTAAGAAAAAAACATTAACTATCAAATCAACAACTATAAAATAATAATACAAACTTTAACAATCAAACAGCTATCAAATGAAAACGAAATACACAAAATTTTTTAAGCACACCAACCTCAATTTTTAATGGCAATTAACGGACATTAACAGCAGTAATAATCTAATGTTCCCGATCAAGTAGGAATTAATATTAAGATTAAAATAAAAAATGTGAAAAATAAATTGCATATTTAATTATTATATAACAATGAAAAAGTACTTACATATTATTCGATGAACATTTATAAGCACGTTATTAAAACTCCAATGTTTGTTACGACAACCAGCTCGATCCAAAAGGCGATGTCACTACTAAATTTTGAACCAATTTCTTAAAACAATTTTAAATTACGTCAGACCCAGACCATATAATTAATCACATGACCATTTCGAAGCCAATAAAAATTGACTTATATAGGATGTGTAATGTTGCCATTCTTAAGAAATAAGAATTGATAAAGAAAATAAAAAATTTTTAAAAGAATTGAATAAGAATTTATTTCTATAGGAACTTATTTCTATAAAATTTCGACAATTATCTATGCTATTACAATGGAGAATTTTTAGTTTAAAAAAAGTTACAATCGTTAAATATATATATATATATATATATATATATATATATATATATATATATATATATATATAATGTATATGTGTATAAAATATTTATTGTTATGCATACAGTGCTTCGTAGCCCACTATAGGAAGGAAAAGCCATCATTTTACATTTCCTTTCTTGTAAAATTAACTATTGCAATTTTCATCCATTCTTCAGGTCAAATATTGCTATTTGAATTATAGAAATAGATATTACGCAAGTAAATAAATGTGTGTTCAAAGCATATTTTTGGTGATTTAAATTAAAATATAGCTTGTCTTTAAAAAATTAAAATTCATCTAATGTCTACGTAAATTAATACTATGGCGTAAAATATTTATCATGATCCTTGCAATGTTTCGTAACTCACAACAGAAAGGAAAAGTTGTCGTTTTATATTTTGGGCTTTACAAAATTAGGTAATGCAGTTCATCCATTCTTCAGTCCAAATATTGCTATTTGATATTATAGAAGTTGATATTATGGAAGTAAATAAGTGTGTGTTCAAAGCATATTTTTGGTGATTTAAATTAAAATATAGCTTGTCTTTAAAAATTAAAATTCATCTAATGTCTACGTAAATTAATACTATGGCGTACAATATTTATCATGATCCTTGCAATGTTTCGTAACTCACAACAGAAAGGAAAAGTTGTCGTTTTATATTTTGGGCTTTACAAAATTAGGTAATGCAGTTCATCCATTCTTCAGTCCAAATATTGCTATTTGATATTATAGAAGTTGATATTATGGAAGTAAATAAGTGTGTGTTCAAAGCATATTTTTGGTGATTTAAATTAAAATATAGCTTGTCTTTAAAAATTAAAATTCATCTAATGTCTACGTAAATTAATACTATGGCGTACAATATTTATCATGATCCTTGCAATGTTTCGTAACTCACAACAGAAAGGAAAAGTTGTCGTTTTATATTTTGGGCTTTTCAAAATTAGGTAATGCAGTTCATCCATTCTTCAGTCCAAATATTGCTATTTGATATTATAGAAGTTGATATTATGGAAGTAAATAAATGTGTGTTCAAAGCATATTTTTGGTGATTTAAATTAAAATATAGCTTGTCTTTAAAATTAAAATTCATCTAATGTCTACGTAAATTAATACTATGGCGTACAATATTTATCATGATCCTTGCAATGTTTCGTAACTCACAACAGAAAGGAAAAGTTGTCGTTTTATATTTTGGGCTTTACAAAATTAGGTAATGCAGTTCATCCATTCTTCAGTCCAAATATTGCTATTTGATATTATAGAAGTTGATATTATGGAAGTAAATAAGTGTGTGTTCAAAGCATATTTTTGGTGATTTAAATTAAAATATAGCTTGTCTTTAAAAATTAAAATTCATCTAATGTCTACGTAAATTAATACTATGGCGTACAATATTTATCATGATCCTTGCAATGTTTCAAAGCATAACTCACAACAGAAAGGAAAAGTTGTCGTTTTATATTTTGGGCTTTACAAAATTAGGTAATGCAGTTCATCCATTCTTCAGTCCAAATATTGCTATTTGATATTATAGAAGTTGATATTATGGAAGTAAATAAGTGTGTGTTCAAAGCATATTTTTGGTGATTTAAATTAAAAATATAGCTTGTCTTTAAAAATTAAAATTCATCTAATGTCTACGTAAATTAATACTATGGCGTACAATATTTATCATGATCCTTGCAATGTTTCGTAACTCACAACAGAAAGGAAAAGTTGTCGTTTTATATTTTGGGCTTTACAAAATTAGGTAATGCAGTTCATCCATTCTTCATAGTCCAAATATTGCTATTTGATATTATAGAAGTTGATATTATTATGGAAGTAAATAAGTGTGTGTTCAAAGCATATTTTTGGTGATTTAAATTAAAATATAGCTTGTCTTTAAAATTAAAATTCATCTAATGTCTACGTAAATTAATACTATGGCGTACAATATTTATCATGATCCTTGCAATGTTTCGTAACTCACAACAGAAAGGAAAAGTTGTCGTTTTATATTTTGGGCTTTTCAAAATTAGGTAATGCAGTTCATCCATTCTTCAGTCCAAATATTGCTATTTGATATTATAGAAGTTGATATTATGGAAGTAAATAAGTGTGTGTTCAAAGCATATTTTTGGTGATTTAAATTAAAATATAGCTTGTCTTTAAAAATTAAAATTCATCTAATGTCTACGTAAATTAATACTATGGCGTACAATATTTATCATGATCCTTGCAATGTTTCGTAACTCACAACAGAAAGGAAAAGTTGTCGTTTTATATTTTGGGCTTTACAAAATTAGGTAATGCAGTTCATCCATTCTTCAGTCCAAATATTGCTATTTGATATTATAGAAGTTGATATTATGGAAGTAAATAAATGTGTGTTCAAAGCATATTTTTGGTGATTTAAATTAAAATATAGCTTGTCTTTAAAAATTAAAATTCATCTATTGCCTACGTAAAATAATACTATGGCTTAAAATATGTATCGTGATCCTTGCAATGTTTTGTAATTCACAACAGAAATGAAAAGCTGTAGTTTTACATTTTGGGCTTTACAAAATTAGGTAATACAGTTCATGCATTCTTCATCCAAATATTGTAATTTGATATTATTTTTGTTGTTTCTTATCCCACTTGGCAGCCGTCTACGCCATATGTACTCATGATTGAAGAGGAAGGAAGCAGCTTCTGTTGGGATGGAACAACCGTAGGTAGAAGTCTGACTTTGGCTCCGTGACGCTCTACGGTCATAGAAGACTGGGACCTACGGCTTAAAGTGGATTCCAAACCACTACAAACATACATGGCACCGTCGGGACTCGAATCCGAAACCTGTGGCACCGAACGCCAGAGCGCTAGACACTCGGCCATTCAGGCCCATTTGATATTATAGAAGTAGATATTACGCAAGTAAATAAATGTGTGTTGAAAACATATTTTTGGTGACTAAAATTAAAATATAGCTTCTCTTTAAAAATTAAAATCCATCTATTGTCTACGTAAAATAGTACTATGGCGTAAAATATGTATCGTGATCCTTGCAATGTTTTGTAATTCACAACAGAAAGGAAAAGCTGTAGTTTTACATTTTGGGCTTTACAAAATTAGATAATGCAGTTCATCCATTCTTCAGTCCAAATATTGTTATTTGATATTATTTTTGTTGTTTCTTATCCCACTTGGCAACCATCTAGGCCAAACCCACGAGCCCATATGTACTAATGATTAAAGGGGAAGGAAGCAGCTTCTGTGGGGATGGAACAACCGTAGATAGAAGTCTGACTTTGGCTCCGTGACGCTCTACAGTCATAGGAGACCGGGACCTACGGCTTAAAGGGGATTCCAAACCACTACAAACATCCATGGCACCGTCGGCACCGAGCGCCAGAGCGCTAGACACTCGTCCATGCAAGCCCATTTGATATTATAGAAGTAGATATTACGCAAGTAAATAAATGTGTGTTGAAAACATATTTTTGGTGACTAAAATTAAAATATAGCTTCTCTTTAAAAATTAAAATTCATCTATTGTCTACATAAAATAATACTATGGCGTAAAATATTTATCGTGGTCCTTGGAATGTTTTGTAACTCACAACAGAAAGGAAAAGCTGTCGTTTTACATTTTGGGCTTTACAAAATTAGGTAAAGC
This sequence comes from Caerostris darwini, assembly GCA_021605075.1. NCBI lineage: Eukaryota > Metazoa > Arthropoda > Arachnida > Araneae > Araneidae > Caerostris > Caerostris darwini. The sequence goes on from BPLQ01002704.1 coordinate 82,854, forward strand.
AGTTCATCCATTTAGCACTGTCAAGACAGTTTCCATAGAAACGAAATGCTGACAATCAAGGAGCAATAAATATTAACATTAAAATGAAGCGTTTATAAAATATATTACAAGTTTAATTATTTTATAATGTCCTTAACACCTTTACTTGAAAACATGTTAAATATTAATGAGCAGGTTATTAAAATTCTTATAACTTATTCTCCAATAAACTGTGGTAAACAACGGTTAACGCATTCAGTAAATCAAATGTTTACTATTATAAAGGAATAAATATTATAATTAAAAAAGAAATGTTTTTTGAATATACTACTAATTCAATTTAAATATTATATAATTCATTCAGCTACGTTTTTTTTTTATAAAAAATATGCTGAATTTTGATTTTATAAAGAAATGTACGGAAAAAAATAGATCATTAAATTACTCTAAGAATTCTGAGAATAATTTTATTTATTAGAAGGAAATGAAAATTAATTTTTTTGAGAAAAGAATTCCGACCAATTAATTTTTTTTTCTTTCTTTCTTTTATAAGAACAAATCATTTTTAGAAAATTTGTAATTATTCTAACTAAAAATTTTCTTTTCAACTTTCTAAATTTCGTTCTTTCTGTTGTTATGATTCTAAAAATAATATAAAATTAATAAAGGGAGTAAAAATATATATATATTTTTTTAATTTTAAAATAAACATTGGGATCTGCTAGAGACTCTGTAACTAAGTACATAAACATAATGGAACTGCTAAAATAAATTAATTTACTATTAAGTTTTTCTGTAAAGAATCGCATTATGACTAGTTATTTAAATATTATCTATTATCTAAGTAAAAATAACACTAGTGTATAAAATATTTATCATGATCCTTTATATATTTTGTAATGCACATAAGGGATTGTTTTACATTTCCGATCTTGTAAAATTATACATTCTTTTGTCCAAATATTACTGACTGGCATTATGTAAAAAAATAAATATATATACTATATAAGTAAGTATATAAGTATATATACTTACTTATACATAAGTATGTATTATATAAGTAAATAAATATATTCAAATTACGCACGCCTTTGATGAATTTTCCAAAAATTAAACCAACAACTGGGCTTTTCAATTGATTTCAATTATTCGTATAGTTCATAATTTTCATTTAAATTAGAATTTATTTAATCAAAACATTATTTATATATTTAATTACTTAATATTTAATAAGTCTAAGCGCTAATTTAGGATATATATACTAGATAGATTTTTTTTAATTATTAGAATTATTTGTATTTTTATTTAGGGCAATTTGTCATAAAAAAAAAAGCGCATTTACTACCGCAAACTGAAAGCGTATGGGAGGATTGTCAGTTGTTAACGCCCTTGTGATGTCTCATTGGATAATAAATGACAGTTTGACTTCCGTCTAAGCCGCGTATTCGACAGCGGTTAAATAGACAGCATTGGCTGAGTAAAACAACTTGAAAAATTGATCATCTGTCTGATCAATAGTCGGATTAACCCACTTTGGGACATTTACTTCTTACCAGGCCCCTACCACTCACACAAAAAATAGAAAAAAAAAAAAAAAAAGAAAAGAGAACAATAAAAAAAAAAAAAAAAAAAAATCTAAATAATGTGAAAAACTAAAATTTTACATTTTTAGTAATAAACATAAGTTGTTGTCGTTATTTATCCCACTTGGTGGATATCTAACCTAGACCAAGCCCACGAACCCGTATGGAAGCAGCTTCTGTTGTGAAGGAGCACCCGTAGGTAGAAGTCTGACTTTTGCTCCGTAATGCTTTACAGTCATATGAGACCGGGACTTACGGCTTAAAGTGGATTCCGAACCACTTCAAGCATCCATAGCACCGCCGGGACTCGAACCCGAAACCTGTGGTACCGAGCGCCAGAGCGCTAGCCACTCGACCATTCAGTCCCAATAAACGCATTTCATGTACAACAATAAATTTTAGTTTTTCTAGAAAGGTTTTTACAGTTTGTTTATAAATTTAAAAAGAAAATGAAATTTATTTTATTAAATATCTAACAAAAGTTGTTGTACATAACAATATTACCTTAAAATATAATTGTTTAATTCAATCTTTTAGGCTAATATTTAAATAATATATTATTTTACCTATGAAAGGTAAATTGAATTACGAAAAAAATATAATTTAAATAAAAGCCAAGACAGTTTTAAAAAAGTAAGAATATAAATAAGAATAAAATTTCTTTAAAGATTCTGTTTACTAGTCTTTAATTTAGGAATATTATCAATTATTTCAACATAATTAATATTTTCTAAAAGTTCTTATTCAATTTGTTCTTATAAAAGAGAGAAAGAATTTAATTCTGATTGATCCAATTAATTTCGTAAATAACTTTTTACACGTTTTAATACTAAGTATGGCATTTCACCAAATGCACTTTATGTAGGCAAAGTTAAATATATTCGAATAATATTTCAATATTTGGAAGTGTGGGGTACAAAGTAGTTCGCCTCTACGTGGTGTATCCTGGGTGATGCAAAAGGAACTACTCTTCTACGTATAACACAGTGTAATCTGCCCACTTTGCTCCGACTCTAACGGCACTACAGACCACCTCCCATTTGGTAGTGCACTTGGCGATGTCGACCACGGCAGAAGCTACGAGGGGATGGCAAATCTTTACTGGACGACACGGCGTCGAATGCCCTAGGGCAGGGATGGGCAAATTTTTTCGGTCGCGGACCAAAAATCGAAAAAAAAAAAAAAAAAAAAAAAGTTTGGCGCGCCAAGATAAATTTTTCTAAAATTTTAAAAAATAATATACAAGTATTACAATTTAAATATGTTAAAGAGATGAATGAAATTGCGATTTCATTTTTAAAAGTTCCTTATATTGAGGGGCCAAGATAAATTTTCTAAAATTTTAAAAACAATATACAAGTATTACAATTTAAATATGTTAAAGAGATGAATGAAATTGCGATTTCATTTTTAAAAGTTCCTTATATTGAGGGGCCAAGATAAATTTTTCTAAAATTTTAAAAACAATATACAAGTATTACAATTTAAATATGTTAAAGAGATGAATGAAATTGCGATTTCATTTTTAAAAGTTCCTTATATTGAGGGGGCCAAGATAAATTTTCTAAAATTTTAAAAAACAATATACAAGTATTACAATTTAAATATGTTAAAGAGATGAATGAAATTGCGATTTCATTTTAAAAGTTCCTTATATTGAGGGGCCAAGATAAATTTTTCTAAAATTTTAAAAACAATATACAAGTATTACAATTTAAATATGTTAAAGAGATGAATGAAATTGCGATTTCATTTTTAAAAGTTCCTTATATCAAGGTTCGAAGTGAGGTGTACTGATTCTAAGGAACTAAAATGCTCGTCTGTCAGTCTACTTCTGAAATATTTCTTTCTAAGGTTAATAGTTGAAAACACTTGTTCACATCTATAAGATGAAGCAAACATAGCACTGATAGCAAAAGAAAAAGTCGCTTGCTGGAGCTTAAAATGCGCAGTCTGCCACATGTGAGGTCTAATTCACTTATATTGGATTCCCATATGTCTGCTCCCCGTTATCCCAACAAGCGTTATCTCTAAGCGTTATCTCTTTCGAGATAACGCTTGTTGGCACCAATCTACAGCTATAACTAACAAAGCACTTCCGCCTTTAATACTTTACAGATTGAAAGTTGTATGTGCTTGCTATTTCCGTCGATTTATGTTTTTAGAACTAAAATAGAGAAAGTAAAAATATCACCAGTCCTCGGCCTCGGACCGACAAATTAAAACTTTATCCGCGGGCGGCCCGTAGTTTGCCTATCCCTGGCCTAGAGGCCACGGACGGGCTTTGGCTGAAGATTGATTTGGTTTGTCGCTCTACGGTCATCTTGTGCACACGAGGGCTAAACCAACCGGAACCTACAGTTTAAAGTGGATTCCGAACCACTAACAAACATCCATGCCACCGCCAGGATTCGAACCTGAAGCCTATGGTACCAATAGTCAGAGCGCTAGCCACCAGACCGCGTTGGCTGAAGGAGGAGAAGAAGAAGAATGTTTGGAACCTGCCCCCCTGCCAGTTTCCAAATATTCCTGCCCCCTGCCCTTCCCGTAGTAGAAGTTTGACTTGGTTCCGTGGTGCTGAAGAAGGAGGACAGTGCAAAGAATTTTAAGGGGAACTGCTCCGCATTTGCATATCATACGAGAGAAACCCCGATAAACTCACACTCGGTAGTCCGATTAACGAGGCAAGATGCTGAACATCACAAATGCCATCGAGGCTCCTCGTTTTTTTGAAACAACGTTTACAACAAAGCTGCTAACGAATTGAGCCCTAAAAGCAGGCTGTAAAGCAGTAATTTCGTTGCTAGTACTTGTATGATTGAAGGATACAATTAAATTGAATCTTTAACATTTAATTTGAACATTAGTTCCTAGTATTTGTGGAAAATAAAAATTTTAATAAAAAATAAAAATTTAAATAAACAGAAAATATATATAATAAAAAATTAATACAAAATAAAAATTGTATATACATTATGTTATAAAAAATAAAATAAAATATTTAATAGAAAATAAAAAATTTTCATAAAAAAGTCGTGAGTCGGACTTTTAAACCGACTCCTTTAAAAAAGGCTCGACTTCCGACTCCTTGCTCCAGACCCCGACTTTCACTCCCCACCTCTAGTAACAAATAGTAAGTAATAAATGGACCGAGATCTTCCCAAGTCTGTAAGAGTGTGCTGTTCTCTAACCATTATACTTAAAGTACAAGTATTGTTTATTACATACTAAAATTATTGTATAAAGTAACTGAGACGATAACATAAACTTGCGATTCTTTTTATGCTTTTTATAAATTGCAGCATATTAAATAAAGAATTCAAAACTTGCAACTAACTATTCACTGTTAAACACCACTGAGAAAGTAATTATTTTGTTTTAATATTTCTGGCTCTTTCACGTATTAAATGTCATTATTATTTCTATTAAATCGCATACGGACACTGCAATTATTTGATAAAAAATAAAAGCAAAATCCTTGAACAATATTTCACAAGATGTAAAATTCCCAATAATTTAGAAAAAAATTTTTATAGCGATAAGTATAATATTATTGAAAGTAAACATAAGAACACATTTTCTTTAGATTTTATAATTCGCAATAGCTACAGAAAAAGAAATTTTTTTAGAAGAATATTTAAAAAAAATTACTTTCAATAAAAAGTAAACATAAGAACACATTTTCTTTAGATTTTAAAATTCGCAATAACCATATAAAAAGCGATGTTTTTGCTCCTTTGTTTATTATATACAGGTGTCCAAAATAAAAGAATTTACTTTTTATAAGAATTCTTATTTACAATTCTTTTCAAAAGAGTTTGTTCCTTCCAAAATAAATAGTTAATTCTAAAAACAGGCCCTAGGCCTAAACAGGCCTATATTTGTCTCATTTATCTATACGATGATCCAGGCCCTGGGAATAAAAAATTTCCATATTAACTACCTCTAATGTAAATTGTATGCATGTGTAGTAATTGTATAGTAGACGTGTTACAAATGCTAAAAAGTTAAAAATATTTTTTTGGTTAGTGTTTCTCGGTTTATATTAATATTTCTAATTCCGACACATTGTTGATATTTTTAATGAAAAAATGAAAATGAATGAAATTTCGGGAGGGAGATGAAAATGTCCAAAATGTAATGCAAACAGGAAATGTTTAAGTCTTTATTATATATTTTGTAGCAATAATTATTGGAAATTCTTCCGTAATTTTTTTCTCTCCCTTATAAAGAAATTTCAAAAGTTATTTTACCTAAAATTCTTAAAATTAGCATTTTTTTAGTACGAAATTAAAATGCTTAAAGGCATTATCAACTTTATCAAGGGTTTTAGACAAAGTTGAACTGTAACTTCACAGCAGCCAAAGAATCCTCATCACCATCAGTGGCGCAACAGCCCCATGGGGGGCCAAGGCTGTCTGCCTACTGGCAGATTTCGAGACAGGAGATGTTATCTTTTCACGGGGTAGAGTTGTCAGCCCTGCGCCCAACGTTCTACGATCATATTAGACCGGGACCTATAGTTTAGAGTGGATTGCGAACCACTACAAATATCCATGGCCCAACCAGTTCTCGAACCCGAAACCTGTGGCACCGAGCGCTAGTCACTCGGCCATCAGGTCCCAGCCAATAAATTGTCGTAAAAGTGATCAGATAACTTAATTTGTTAAAATCACTAGGAGAATAATTATGGTAATTTCGAAATTCATAATAATCAAAAGATATTTTCTATATTTCCTTATTCTTTTGATTAATTTTCTGGATTAATTTAGCTAGTTTAATTTTATTTGTAGGAAGTACGTTGTTTCTCATAGTTCCAATAGTATTAGATTACAGTAAAGCAAACAAAAAATTAGATAAAAGTTCTTAAATAAACGAAACAGCGATATTCAACCAGTCAAAATACTCTCACAGATATTGGAATTATTTAAAAAACATTCATGCATTATATAATAGAATTCTCACGTAATATGACTCAGTTTAGTCAAGGCGAATATTAAATTAACCGGAATATCCTTGAGAGGCACGTTTTCAAGTCACAGTGGTGTAAAAATCTGTCAGGTCTTACTGGGCATGCTCATGGTAGGAGGGAAAGAGGAGCAGCTTCTGTTGTCATGGAGCACCCGTAGGTAGAAGTCTGACTTGCTCTGTGACGCTGAAGAAGGTTTTGGTTTGGGTTTACAGCTCTATGGTCATCGTTTGAACACGAGGGCTAAACAGACCGGGACCTGCAGTTTAACGTGGATTCCGAACCACTCACAAACATCCATGCCACCGCGAGGATTTGAACCTGGAGCCTATGGTACCAAGGGCCAGAGCGCTAGCCAATTGGCCATCAGGCCGCTTTCAGAAGCCGCTGAGGAAGGAGAGCAGTACAGATAACTTTTAAACTTTTAGGGGAAACTGCCCCACATCTGCGTGTCGTATGGGAGAAAACCAGGTAAACTCCCACTCGGTAGTCCAATTAACGAGGCAAGATTTTAAACATCACAAATGTTATCGAGTCTCCTAATTTTTGAAACAATGTTTATAACACAGCCGCCAGCGGATTGAGCCTCGGCCCTAATGCTCACCAGCGGCGCGCGTTGCCGCAGAGCTCCAAGTCGGGCTCTAAAGCTTGTAATTGTGTTTGCTAGTAAATGTATTATTGAAGGATATAATTAAATTGAATGTTTAACAGTTAATTCGAACATTAGTTCCTAGTATTTGTGGAAAATAAAAATAAAAAATTTATAAAAAAGTCGTGAGTCGGATTTTTAAACCGACTCCTTTAAAAGTACTCGACTTCCGACTCCTTGCTCCAGACCCCGACTTTCACTCCCCGCTTCTAGTAACAAGTAGTAAGTAATCAACGGACCGAGATCTTCCCAATTCTGTAAGAGCGTGCTGTTCTCTAAGCATTATACTTAAAGTACATGTATTGTTTATTACTTACTAAAATTATTGTATAAAGTAATTGCGACAATATAAACAAATATTTCAGAATAAGTGAATCACTGTTTATGGCTAATTAAAAGACATAATTTACCCATTATATAGCTGTAATTTCATTCATTGCAATTGAAAAATAGCTTCAGAAGTTAAAGCAAATAATAAATATTCATAGCCAGAATATCCTTTGGAGATACATCTGATATAAGTGGTAATAAAAAATTTTTTTAATAAATAGAAATAATAATAATAAGAAGAAAAACGATTTCTAATTTATATGACAGTAATTGATTAATTTTATAACTTTACTCTCGCTCAATACGAATTAAAATAATTCTAGAAGAAAATAATAAATTTTCATATCTAGAATACATCTCTGGAACATAATAAATTTTCGTATCCAGAATAAATCTCTGGATCTTTGGAGATACATCTCATGGTGGTAATTTAAAAAAAAAAAATTAAATAAATAGATTAATAATGACGCAGAAGTAATTTTTTAAAATTAAATAACAGTAATTGATAAATTATATAACGTTACTCTGTCACTCTCTCAATACGACTCAAAATAATTTTAGAAGAAAATAATAAATTCTCATATCCAGAATATCCGTTGGAGATGCATCTTATACAAGTGGTAATAAAAAAATAATTAAATCAATAGATTAATAATAACAAAGAAGTAATTTTCTAAAATGCTAACACATCCCAATAATCAACGAAAGCATTTAAGAAACATAACAAGAAGATCAGAAATATACTGAAGTGAAATATGAGTAGACAATAATAATAGATAACCCTCAGGAAGTTGCAATGAATTAATGATAATAACAGTGCTATTATTTCATTTAAAACCCACCTTTTACAATCAACATCATAATACTCTAAGACGTAAGTGGTCCTGAATCCAATTTCAACCGTAGGTCTCGTCTAATATGACTGTAGAGTGTTGGGCGTAGGGCTACTACTACTATTACACCACACCACATCACTGTGTCACCTATGCCTATAGCTGAGTTGCCCTATACAGTTTGGGAATGATGTGGGTGAGAAGTCTGAGTGGGCTTTGTGACGCTCTACAGTCATAGGAGACCGGCACATACGAATTAAAGTGGATTCCGAACACTACAAACATCCATGACACTACCGGGACTCGAACGCACATCCTGTGGCACCGAGCACGCCCATTCAGGCCCCTGGACGTAGGGCTGACAACCCTAGCCCGTAAAAAAAAAAACATCTGTCTCGAAATCTGCCAGTCGGCAGGCGGTCTTGACTCACCATGGGGCTGTTGCGTCAATGAAGAAGTTAAATTTCCTGTATATATGAATTAATTTAAAATGTTATAAATCTATAGTTTCTTAAATAGTTTGATCAAAGATAAAAAATTTAATAACTTTTCTGCCTGAGTTTCTATGAGTTAAATAAAGAAATAAATAATATTGCGGGATATTTCTTATAAAACAAAACTAAAATTCTATTCAAATAGTAAAAAAATGTATATAAAAATGGATTTCTTTTTAAATTAATACTAGCCATATTTTCTATATAAAAATATATAAAAATAATAAAAAATCCATATTATTGCAATTAAAGTTATTTATGAGTTATTTATTTATTTTTAAGCACGAAAAATGTGAGAATTAAAAAACAAGAATAATTCGCACGATGTTATAGTTTATAGAGTTTCTCAAAATTTATCTAAGATTAGATTCAATAAATTTAAATAAATATAAATATAAATATAAATTCTATTCTATTTAGATTCAAATTTATTTCTCTTTAACAAATTTTGATGAATATAAAAAACAAGACTGGTAGAATGTATTCAAATTGCTTTATATATATTAATATCGATATTTATGGCAATAAGTAACAATTTTTTGAGTAAATTTTTGTTATTCATAAATTTCTAGGAAAAAACAAGTTTGAAAAAATTAAATTAAATTAATGCGCTTTTGCGTTTCTTGAAATACTATATGAAAATAGGTACTAAGCCGCAAAATAATATGCATTTCGGTTAAAATTGAATATTTCGGAATTGTCAGGTAAAATAAAAATATTTTAAAATTAAATTATATTTTGATTAAATAAAATAATCTTAAATTGATAAAAACTTTAATTTACTTTTATTAATTTTAAAATTAAATTATTCTTTTAAATAGTTATAATAAATCTAAATTTGATTTAAAACGCTGACACATGGGATAGGCGTACAGAAAAATAGTCATATTTTATCATAAAATATTTTGTTTTGTATGGTTAAAATGGCCATATTCTTTCATCCATTTTTATTTTTTATAAAAGTATTTTGTCAAAATATTCTTATTAATTGCTATCTTAATCTTTTACTGAGTAATTTCTTCTTTAAAAAAAATATTAAAAAAACAATATAATTCGTTTATCAGAAAACAAAAATCTAGAATCTATTCTTGCATTAAACAAAAAGTTTATTGCAACGAACGGTTTTTCTGAGTAGTCGTTTTGACGAAAACCAGAACATAAAAAAAGAAATGAATAAAAAACGAATAAACATATAAATGAGATGTGTAATAATATTTGCCCGAATTGTGTAACCCTTTTAATTTATATGATAAATTTGCATAAACATTTCAGAAAAGTACTTCTTTCCCCCTTTCATTCTAATACATTTCTTATACAGCGAATTCTGACTGACACTCATCAATCACTAGTTCCCGCCTCTCTGAGTTGTTTATGCGAGGTCGCGCTCTTCGGCAGCCAATCGCCGCTTTCAGATAGAAAGACTGCCATTGAGTATGTTTATCGCTTTTTGGCGACGTACGGATAATGATGATTGGTTTAGGTAGTGCGTGTGAATCCATTATCTCGTAAAAATGCCGATTATCGCCAAATTATTTAGTATTTGTGAACGTATAGGACTCATTTTGTTCTTATAATATAAATAGTATTAAGCAAGCTATTTTAATTAAACTTCATTTAAATAAAATTTCTTTCAAATTTCCGAAAAAATGTTTTTCTAGTTTTTTTTTATTTTTCATTCATTAATTAGCTCAGATAATCGAAATACAATGGATTTTGCTTTAAATCAATATCAAGACCAATTTTTCTTCAGATCAAGAATTCAATCACAATTTTATTTTTTCAAGATTTGTATCAAATATACAAAACTGAAACTTTGCTGATATTTGAGATATATATATATATTTCTCTCTCAATATATATATATATATAACAGAGAAACGAGTAATATTAATAAATGTTATTGAATATCAATTAACAAAAAAATTAAAAGTACTTTTTTGAAAAACTTTTAAAAAGGGATTTCACATTTCAATTTAAAGAGGCTAAATTTAAATATTCAGCTGATTAGTTAAAACTTAAGTGTTTTTTTTATGTCTTGCAGTTGTTTAATTTAACGAGTAAATTACTTAAAATATATGATTTATATATCCGTAATGAAAAAAAAAATTATTTAGTATAAGAAACAGCAAACGAAATTTGTGAGTTATTTCAGGTAGACATATCTTCAAAAAGAAGTAGTTACAGTTATAGTAGTTTATAGTTAAAAATGCAATTATTATCTCTATCATATTTTTTATGATTTGTAATTGCAATCAAGAAGTTAGAGTCAATGCAATTACATTGATTACTTAAGACTACTTGATTATTTATTAGACAATTGAAATATTTACGATTTTGTAAGCCAGACATCAGACTTTGCAAGTATTAAATATTAAATACTATCATCATCAGTGGCACAACAGCCTCATGGTGGGCCAAGATCATCTGCCTGCTGACAGATTACTAGACAGGAGATATTTTCTTCTTAAGGGGGTAGGTTTGCCATCACTACACCCAACGCTCTACAGTCATATTGGACTAATAATTTTATATAACTGCAGAGCGTTCGGCTACTACTACTATTACACCACACCACATCACTGTGTCACCTATGCCTAGAGCGGAGTGTCCCTATACAGTTTGGGAATGATGTGGGTGACAAGTCTTGAGTGGGCTCTGTGACGCTCTACAGTCATAGGAGACCGAAACCTACGGCTTAAAGGGGTTTCCGAACCACTACAAACATCCATGACACTACCGGGACTCAAACATGAAACCTGTGGCACCGAGCGCCAGAGTGCTAGTCACTCAGCCATCAGGCTCCATTAAATAATATGCAAATAACAATTTTCAAAATTTATATTTTTAAGATAAGTTTAAAAAATAATATTTTCATATATGCAACTCATCCTTAATCGTTCTTTCACTTATTGTTAAAATTACGTAAAAATCATATGATGCAAATGCTGAATAATAAATAATAATAAAAAAGAAGAAATCAAAAATCTATGACAAGCAATGGGAAAGTCTGTATTTACTTCTTGCTGATGTTTATTTGGAGTACCGAGGGTAATACCCTGTTCCTCTATAACATTTTTATTTTAAAAGTTACATAATTATAGAAATCCAATAATATTAAAATTTAAAAGAAGAAAATTTTATAGAGCACATGCTCTGTAAAGAGAATAAAAATGAAGCAAAATCACATTCAAAATTTAAAAATAATTAATAATAAAAATTTATTTAAAATTTAATTAAAAATAAATATGACAGTAAAAAGAAAATAAATAGCCCGTTGCGATAAAAATTTCATCATAGATAATAAAAGAAGAAAGGAAAGAGGGCCAAGCCTCCCTAATTTCTTCTATGACCCACCTGCAATATGACTCTCCAGTTCTAGGAAATCTCTCATCGTCCTCTCCTCTGCCTGAGTACTGCGGAATTATATTAAAAAGAAGAAAAAAATTCCATTTTTGAAAACATGAAACTCTAGCCTGCATTAACAAACTTTACTTCCTATCATCAGTTTCAAATGTTGCTTCTTAAAGCCTTTTATTTTTCTGTTTATATATCTCTGTTTTCTATTTATTTCCATTATATATGTTTTATACGTCTCCTGTGTATTTACGTATTTATATACTTCTATGGTGCATTTATGTATTTTTATATTGCTTATATTTGTCACCTCCTAGTGAGTTCCCCTTCCCTTAACCTTTCTTCTTTCTCTCCTATTAACTGTTTGCTTTAAAATTTTTAATTCCTGCTCATTCTGTGATACTTTGTTTTATTACATTTGAATAGTGAGCAGATGTGCACAGGTACTATCCAATCTAGTAAGGAAAGAGGGCAGAGTTAGTTTACTAACAAACGCATCGCAAAGTTCGGCGTCGAAACGACCTGGACGAAAGCTGCACGGACGCGGAAGATACGGGAATGGATGGCGGAGGAAAATTGTACCATCCAGGGGTAGCGAGCCGCCTTGCGCCTCTTTCCCGGCATTGAAGAAACGTCGGGGAATTCGACCGCTGCGGCTAGCAGGGATGGGCCAACTCCGGCCCGCCGGAATGTTCTATCCGGCCCACGGATAGTATTTTAATTTGCCGGTCCGAGACAAATTCAAAGAAATATATATTTATACATATATTATATATCCATCTCCTTTTCTACTTTGATTAAATATTATTTTTTTCTTCCTTTTTGTCAAAGGACTGATGATCTTTTGATCTCTTTACGTTTCCAACTATGAATCTTAGAAAGAATTATTTCAGAAGTAGACTGACAGAATAGCATTTAACCTCGTTCCTTAATCAGTACATCTCACTTCGAACCTCAATATAAGGACACAGTTTTCTTTCCAGTTGTAAAAGATAAGCCAGTGTGTCTCGTCTGCAATGAAGCTGTAGCAGTCCTCAAAGAATATAACATTTCCCGTCATTTCACATCTAATAATAATCACATCGTATAAGAATTCCAATTACGAAGCAATGTCCGAATATGAAAGAAAACGAAATGCAGAAAGTCTTTGTAAAAAATTATCAGGCCGACAAAATTTAAAAAACCTTTAAAAAATGAAATCGCAATTTCATTCATCTCATTAATATATTTAAATTGTAATACTTGCAGATTGTTTTTAAATTTTTAGAAAAATTTATCTTGGCCCGGCAAACTTTTTTTTTTTTTTTTTTTTTTCAATTTTTGGCCCGCGACCGAAAAAGTTTGCTCATCCCTGGGCTGTCTCCTAGTTACGTCTATCATTCAAGCGAATCTGAGCTGAAATTTTGGGCTTTTAAATTTTAATTATTTGCTACGATGTGCATCCTTTATCTAAATACTGGCTATCTCTCTTTAAATTTTAACTTTAATTTTGTCAATAGTTTTATTTTAATTTTAATTGTTTTAATTTGTTTAAAATGTTTCCTTGTTTATTTACTTTTTCAAATTTTTAATCCAATAGATTATCTCATTAGTTTATCTTAATAGATCTGGTCTTAACGTTCATTTTAAATACTTAATTTCCATTTTTATTTTTAATATTGCTAATATTTCATAATAAAGAAAAAAAATTGCCTTTTTCCCGACTTCTGTTGGGTTTTTGCAATGTAACGGAACTGGTGGCACCATCTGTTGGTGCACCTGGAAATCTTCAACCTCCAACAATTCATACTTTGATCTGGCGTGTTTGGCCACGACTTTGACCTGATGGACCTCTGCTTAGCTGATTTTCCTGACTATATTTTATTTTTATTTTTATCATTTTGTACTTTTTATTTCATTTTCTTTTCTTTTATCTTTTTTAATTATTTAACGTTAATTTTAAATTATTTTTTTGGGGGGGCATCGTCAACGGACTCTTAATTGTATCGATAGCTTTAGCTTTTTCGATCTCCTGTTTTAATTGTTCTCAAACAGGAGATGTTTTTCTTAAATTTTGGTTTTCCTTTTATATTTTCACTCTTAATTTAAGCAACTTCATTTAGTGCTGATTTTTTAATTAACTTTGAGATGTGGAGGTTTTCGTGGTACTTAAAACCACATAGGAACTCCGTAACTGGTACGCCCGTTGCCTGTTGGTGCGAAGCAGCCGCTACCTTCTAGCTTGAGTTGGAGCCAGGGCCGGATTTTCCTATAGGCTAACTAGGCTTAAGCCTAGGGCCTCAAGATCAAGAGGGGCCTACATTCAATTTGTTAGCAAAATTAAAATTACACTATTCTAACAGCAGGGAGGTGAAAAGGCCTTATAAGTGGAATAGCCTAGGGCCTCTTTTCATCTAAATCCGGCCCTGGTTGGAGTCCCTTGAAGTTATGAGATAATACATTGAAAAAGAAAGCAGGTCAATCAATCTCATATTCAATTTCATATTCAATTCAATTTCATATTCAAGATTCTTATTTGAAACTAGCAACTCTCACAATAACTTACAGGTTTCGAGTTCGAGTCCCGGCAACGCCATGGATGTTTGTAGTGGTTCGGAATCCACTTTAAGCTGTAGGTTCCTGTCTGTTTAGCTTAAAGTGTGCACCAGATGACCGTAGAGCGACTAAACAAACCAAACTCACAATAACCTGCAATTAAGTTATTTGCAGACTTGCCTGCCTACAAACACTTCAATGTCAATTAAAATTGCTTCCTCACTTAAACCTACTTCGACGTCATCATACTAATCAAATGTTTTATAAAAAAAAAAAATTGGTATCAGAGAATTTATCCAATGCAATCGGGATTTGCAGCGGTGTTATGGTTGGGGCCTGATGGTCGAGTGGCTAGCGCTCGGTCCCACAGGTACCGGGTTCGAATCCCGGAGGTGCCATAGATGTTTGTAGTGGTTCAGAACCAATTTAAGCTGTTGGTCCCGGTCTCATATGACCGTAGAGCGCCACAGAGCACAATCAGACTTTTTTTCACCCACATCATTCCCAAATTGTAAAGGGGCAACTCAGCTCTAGGCAGAGAGATGTGGTGTGGTGTAGTAGTAGTAATAGCGGTGCTATGGGGACAACAGACTTCCTGTGTGGTAAGGAGAATCACAAAATACATTCACGTCTTAAATTTGAAAGAATCACAATGTGATTTAAAAGAAAAATTATTGCCATAGTGGAAAAGGAATAAAAAAGGAAACATTTTAATTGGAAATCAATCAAAAAATGGATAGAAATAATAGGTTAGGCCGATATGCAGGTTATCTATAAAATTTAGAGTTTAATGTAAGAGCAAAACGCATGACAGCAATCTTAAAAAATAAAGAATTATAGAATACCAAACGAAGGGCTTGATGGCCGAGTGGCTGGTGC
Source organism: Caerostris darwini (assembly GCA_021605075.1). Taxonomy (NCBI): domain Eukaryota; kingdom Metazoa; phylum Arthropoda; class Arachnida; order Araneae; family Araneidae; genus Caerostris; species Caerostris darwini. The sequence continues at coordinate 98,459 of BPLQ01002704.1, forward strand.
TCGATATCACAGGTTTTGGGTTCGAGTCCCGGCGGTGCCATGAACGTTAGCAGTGGTTCGGAATCCACTTTAAACCGTAGGCCCCAGTCTAATATATGATCGTAGAACGGAAATAAATAATAATAAACTTAGTACAGGAAGTATGAAAAATAAATTGAATTGTAATACTATCTATTCACTCTTTAAATATAAATAAACCTTTTTTTTTATATTTTATTAGAGTGTTTTCCTTCATATACATAAATATTTTCCAGGAACAGCCAATTATAACTAGCTTTAAGATCTAAAAATGAATTCGTAATGTTCATCAGTAATAAAAATCGTATCTCATGAAATATAAATAGACTGACCACTACATCCTGTCTGAAACGCTAACGGAAAAAAATATTGATGACATAATATATTAAAATCAGTTGAATTTGGATGATCAAGAAACGGGATTTGGCGATAAACAAATTTGAGTAATTAAAGCAACCATAAATTCATATTCATGAAAAAATATTGTACTTCTTTTCTCAAAACTGTTAGAAGTACTTTCCTCATTTCTGGAAGACGTACTGGTAAGTGTAAGATGTTTTCTTTCATGAATGTAAAACGCATTAGAATAACATATCTTTGTAATCAACTTTTATTCTGAGAAATTCCTCTAAGACAGGGATGGCCAAGCCGAGGCCCTACTTGAAAATTTTTCCGGCCCGTGAGATTTATCACACTCTTACAAAATATATTTATTTTATAATGGCTAAAGTAGTGAAAACCAATGTAATTTAACTTGGGTTTTAAAATAATGTTCTTGTGAATATATGACAGATATATACAATATTTTTTTTTGTTCTAATTCAGCTGCAAACACAATTATCTTGGATGCCTGAAGGTAAGCGCTACACAGACGTTATTCACCTAGCACTACCCAGGAGGTGCGTGTAGCTTGAAGATAAACTACGGACGAGGAGTAACACTACCACCGCAACGCTCTATGATAATGTTAGACCTGGACCTACGGTTTAAAGTGGATTCCGATCCATGGCACCGCCGGGTCTCGAAACTGAAACCTGTGGACCGAGCGCTAGCCACTCGGCCGTTCAGGCCCTTATCTGACAGATATTGCCTGCTATATTTATGAGTTTACGGTTATGAGTAATAAATTAATAATTAAATAATAAGAATAATTAAATTATATTAACAGAATAATTAAATTATATTCTGCGAACGTATGATGTGCGCGCATCTTGGAACATCTAATATATCAGGTTCTATGTTTCACTTTAAGTGACCGCAGTGACCATCCCTAGATACGCGAAGTTGTGAGTTTAGTATCATTATTATTTTATTAATTATGTTTACATCTTAGAATAATAGTGAAGCAATAATAATAACTCATTATGTTTCAATCTTTCACTCCAAAATGCTATGGTGGGTCTAAATCTAATATAAGGATATATAATTTTATAATTGGGTTGGCCACCCCTGGTCTAAAATGCTCTGCTCGGTTAGGTTTTTATCTTTACAAATTGAATATTTTTAAATTCTCTGTTATACTAATCAAATAGATTCTGCCGTGTGTTCATCAATCTTTTTCAACATTAAATATATTATAAAAGTTTGAATATTTTATTCAGTATTTTATATATATATATTCAGTATTTCAGTTCAGTAGTTGGCAAAATACAAATATCAAAATTTTTATTAATTTTGGAAACTGTTCTTAGTGGTAATTAATCAATTGTGTTGAGGCAGACATTTAATTCCTTATAGCTAAAATGAAAAAAATATTTAATCTCATATGTCATATGTGTGAAATATCATTATCAGCCCATGATGGGCCAAGGCCGTCTGTCTACTAACATATTTCGAGACAGGAGATGTTATCTTTTTTACAGGGTAGGGTTGTCAGCCATACGCCCAACGCTCTACGGTCATTTTAGATCGGGACCTATGGCTTAAAGTGCATTCCGATGGTGGGCCAAGGCCGTCTGCCTACTGGCATGTTTCGAGACTGGAGATGTTATCTCTTTTACAGGGTAGGGTTATCAGTCCTACTCCTAACGCTTTACCCTCATTTTTGATCGAGACCTATGGTTTAAAGTGGATTCCGAAACTACAAACATATATGGTACCACCGGGACTCGAACCCTGTGGCACCAAGGGCCAATCACTCGGCCATCAGGCCTCTATATATATCAAATATGTGAAATATATAGCGCATTTTAAAGAGCTTTTTGTTCATCTTTTATGTATAAACACAAAATTATGTTGTTTTTTTTAAAGAAATTATTGGTTTAGATTTTTGATTTGACTACATCTAAATAAAAAAAAAATTAAAAATAAAACACAGAAGCTACTACACTATTATGAAAGGAATTGATATTTTTCATATCTATAGATTTAAAATCGAGAATTTCTATATCAATCAATAATATCAGTAATTTTTGTAGTTCATTAGAATTAAAGTGTGTTCATCAAAAGTTTTTATACATTATTTGTTAATTTTTCATTTATTTATAATGAGAGACAGGAGATGTTTTCTTTTTACGGGGTACGGTTGTCAGCCCAACTCCCAACGCTCTACAGTCATGTTAGACCGAGATCTACGGTTTAAAATGGATTCTTAACCGCTCCAAACATTCACGCACCGCCGGGGCTCGAACCCGAAATCTATGGCACCGAGCGCTAGTCGTGTGGCTTTGGCTTTCGTCGCGTGGCTTTCACTTGACTTACGTTCCATTCTAAGCCGCTATATCTTTTACCCCACAAACTTTTTCAGGACTTTCTATCCCATTCTACAATTGTTAAGGACTCTCAATGAGTCGTTCATTTTATCAGCACTTAAAATGTGTCTTTAATTTTAATTCTTGCTGCCTTTTTTTTATATCTTAGTTCAAGATATATATATATAAAGAATTAAAAGAAAGAGACATATAAATTTTTGAGGTAATCTATGAAATGAGAATGGTGTCTGTTTGTTTTTTTTAAATCAGTTTTCATTTTTTTTTTTTTTAATATTTAATATGAAACAAATAAAATGAACAAAATATATGTATATATACAAATTAATACAAAATAAAAAAAGAAGCAGAGTTTAATATGTAAGTCCGAGATAAATACAAGTAGAGAGAACGAAACAATCTAAAAATAAAATGGAAGTAGAACGTAAGGAGAAATGATTGCGAAAACGCATTGGTTAAAATAACGCGGGTTGCTGAAGGTCAAGGTCAGCGCCGTTGGGAGAGAGACCGACCCGGAGAGCACTCCAGGTCTACAACAATATATACAACTATCCAAAATAGGGACTGGACTTATTGGCATGGAGGTGTATTCTAGAAATCTACCTGGCATTTCTTTCGCCATCGGAAGTTCAAACTGAAACCTACGATACATTGCTATACACTTGATTATTTTGATGTTAAAATGATACCTTTAATTTCAATTTTACCGTCATTTCTTACATTTTGAAATCATGGACACCTTTCTCAACGTCCTTGTATGTATATAAGGTGTGTTCACACCGGATTTTGCATAGATTCTAATTTTACTTCATTTGCTATTGGCAATGCCAATCGACGTATCATTACGGAGTGTTATGTAAAATTAATTATGAAAATATCCTTTTCTGTGAAAATGTGGTCTAATTCAATGTGGCTACAGAATTTTAAGTAATTAAAAATGGAATTAAATTAAATAGCGTATCTTCAACTACACGCACTTCCTGGGTAATGTTAAGTGAGTAAAGTCGGTACAGCGCTTGCCTTAAGGCAACAAAGACAAATGTCTGTGTTTGCCAGCTGCATTAGAAAGAAGAAGAAGAAGAAGAAGAAAATGAATAAAACAGCATATCACTGTTCACTCTTAAAAGGAGAGGAAAGAGCGTTGTCTATTGAGAGGCGGTACTAATTCTCTGACGTCATTTAGTGTTGCCAGAAGGTACTCGATAGAAATTTTGCTCTAAGATATAAAAAAAAGGAGCAAAAATTATAGCATTTTAAATACTGATAAAATGAACGGCTCATTGAGAGTCCTTAGCAATTGTAGAATGTGATAAAAAGTCCTGAAACAGTTTATGGGGTAAAAGATATAGAGGCTTAGGTAAGTCAAGTGAAAGCCACACGACTAGCGCTCGGTGCCACAGATTTCGGGTTCGAGCCCCTGCTGTGCGTGGATGTTTGGAGCGGTTAAGAATCCATTTTAAACCGTAGATCTCGGTCTAACATGACTGTAGAGTGTTGGGAGTTGGGCTGACAACCCTACCCCGTAAAAAGAAAACATCTCCTGTCTCTCATTATAAATAAATGAAAAATTAACAAATAATGTATAAAAACTTTTGATGAACACACTTTAATTCTAATGAACTACAAAAATTACTGATATTATTGATTGATATAGAAATTCTCGATTTTAAATCTAAAAATATGCAAAATACCAATTCCTTTCATAATAACATAGTAACTTCCGTGTTTTATTTTTAATTTTTTTTAATTTAGATGTAGTCAAATTAAAAATCTAAACCAACATAATTTTGTGTTTATACATAAAAGATGAACAAAAAGTTCTTTCAAATGCGCTATATACACTCATGTCCATAAATTAAGGATAATTCAGAATCCCACAGAAATTGAACTCTAAAATAAAAATTTCACCTGTAGAATTATCACACACATTTTGAAGAAGAATAGGTAAATTACAGGAAACCACCAGATGGCGCGGATAGTACGTCACAATGACGAGAGTGTAAGAGAGGGGTATATAAGGAATGGTGGCAAAGAAGCAAAATTGTTCACAAGCGCTTTAAAAGCCTTTCAGTGCAATAACCGCATAGTTATGGCACAAAGGAAGCATTTGGATGATTTTTTACGTGGTAGAATTATTGGACGACTGGAATGTGGACGTACCCAGCTGAAAGTATCCGAGGAACTTGGAATCGCCCATAGTGTCATCTCCAGGCTTTGACAAGATGATGGTAATGTGAGTAGATGTTACAGCACAGGTCGTCCCCGAGTTACAACGCCGAATGAGGACCGGTATTTAGCAGTTACTGCCAAAAGAAACAGACGGAGCACAGCATCAGACCTGTCTCGTCCGCTCTCTTCAGCTACCGGTACGACAGTTTCAAGCAGACCGTGTACAGACGCTTAGGGCACATTGGTCTATATGCTCGTAGGCCTGTCAGATGTGTTCCACTTACCGCAACTCTCTGTCGCCTGCGATTAACCTGGAGTAGAGAGCAACAGTGGTCTGGTGTGATGTTTTCCGACGATTCCAGGTTTAGTTTGCAGTCTGATTCTCGCCGGACTTTCATATGGAGAGCGCCAGGTACCCATTACCATCAAGAGAACACCATTGAACGACACTGTTACGGTGGTGCAGGATGGCTCGTTTGGGAGGAATTATTCTTGGTTCCAGAACTGACTTGCATGTTCAGAGTGTAACGATGACAGGCCACATCTATCGGGATGTCATTCTGGAACAACATGTACGTTTGTTTCGGGGCGCCATGGGTGCTGAATTTCTGTTTATGGATGACAACGCCCGTCCTCACCGTGCAAACATTGTAGACGAATGCCTTCAATTGGAGGACATCACCCGTATGGATTGGCCAGCATACTCACCGGACTTGAATCCAATAGAGCATGTGTGGGATACGCTTGGTCGACGAATTGCAGCCCGTCAATCCCCTCCCACCTGTCAACCGGAACTTCGGAGGGCATTGCTTGATGAGTGGTGTAATATTCCCCAAGATCAGATTGATAATTTGATACTCAGCATGCCTAGGCGTTGTAAGGCCTGTATTGCATCGTCCGGGAGACATACTCCATATTAACCATCATACTAACCATGTTATACTGTTTTTTGTAAATAGGTTCTTTTTTGAAATTTGCTCCAGGGAGTAAAAATCGCAATTTTTATTAATTTTGTCAAACATATAGCATCTTTTTTGCTCTTTACCTTTTGTTTAATAAATAGTTTTTTTGCTTCTGCTTTGTTTGCTTCTGTCTCTTTCTTTGCCTGAACTTCATTATCCTTAATTTATGGACATGAGTGTATTTCACATATTTGATATATATAGAGGCCTGATGGCCGAGTGATTGGCGCTCGGTGCCACAGGGTTCGAGTCCCGGCGGTACCATAGATGTTTGTAGTGGTTCGGAATCCACTTTAAACCATAGGTCCCGGTCTAAAATGAGGGTAAAGCGTTGGGCGTAAGACTGATAACCCTACCCTGTAAAAAAGATAACATCTCCTATCTCGAAACATGCCAGTAGGCAGATGGCCTTGGCCCACCATCTTAATCCACTTTAAACCATAAATCCCGGTGTAAAATGACCGTAGAACGTTGGGCTTAGGACTGACAACCCTACCCTGTAAAAAAGATAACATCTCCTGTCTCGAAATATGTCAGTAGGCAGACGGCCTTGGCCCACCATGGGCTGTTGCGCCACTGATGATGATGATGAGGATATTTCACACATATGACATATGAGATTAAATTTTTTAAATATTTTTTTGCCATAAGGAATTAAATGTCTGCCTCAACACAATTGATTAATTACAACTAAGAACAGTTTCGAAAATTAGTAAGAATTTTGATATTTGTTTTTCGCCAACTTAAAATACTGAATACAATATTAAAACTATTATAATATTTAAAGTTGAAAAAGATTGATGAACACACGGCAGAATCTATT
>BPLQ01002706.1:0-42298 GCA_021605075.1 Caerostris darwini
CATAATAAATTGGGGCGGTTTTATTATGTGGGCGAATTTATCGACTTTTACCACAGTAAAAGTTTTTTTCAAGATATTTAGATTCTGGGGGCACATTTTTTTCTGTTGGTAAGATGAATAATTTTCTTTACTTTTATAAAATAAACAAAAAATAAATGAACAATTGAAATCTAGCATAAAATGAAATGTGTTCTGTGATGTAACTTAAGACGAACTCTCTAAGTTTGGTATGGTATACAACCTTCAATTTTCTTTATTATTTGTAGGATTCGAAGATTTTATAAATGTAGTTATTGGGATAAAAAATTTCAAAAGCTTTTTGAATTTTTGTAAAAAAATTTGCCTTCTAAAGCTATTAAATAAATTTATAAGAGAAATAACTTTCTTTAAAAAGATTTCAAAGACAATACAGAATTTTTGATTTACCTCTATAATTATTCTAATGCTTACTGTTAAATGAGATCGTTTGGTATAACCAATTAAATAAATGTTTTTTCTGTGAGAGATACTTAAAAAAATTTGTGTCACTATAACTATATGAATGTATCTTTTTATGCAGTCATTTAGGTAAACCTATATTTCATCGTGAGTTACAATGAATTTCTAAATTGCTATTAAAGTGTTTTACTGTATGGAGAACTTCTTTTAATTTTCTTGATTTGTTGCTAAGGATATGCAAAGACTTTAAATCGACGGATTTTATATTGTTACCGGAGTCTACAATTTGGAACAATACCGAAAGGAGTTAAGGACAACAAACATTAGAAATATATCTTTTTTGGATGCTCGTCTGAATCTTATTTCTTGTAAAAATTTTGAATGTATGATTTTCTCTTTTCGATTAATAAAGATATACTAGAAAAAATTAAAAAAATTTTTATGATCATTCAAAAAATGTGTTAGTAATCTTCTGTATTTGAAATGAAATATTGGCATTCTATTGATCCAGAATGTATTTCAACAAAATTGAATTTTCTGTCTTAATTTTTAAATTTACAGACATAATTTAAAGTACACCTTTCAGCCAAAAATTATTGTGTTAAATTAAATCATCGCATATTTGACGAACACATTTTAAAATTAGAAAAGTTTGAATTCTGATATTAGTCTTAAATTATTGAAGAGATACTAATATTAATACTAACAAGAACTGACATGAGCAGGGTGATTTAAAAGTGAATCAAATGATCATTATATAAAAGTTGGATTAATTGATTTATTTCAATCACCTCTTTCGCTTATTTTTTTCTTTATTACAGCTGAATATATATTTTTCGATGTAAATGTTCAAATAATAAAAGGTTATCCCATTTAGCACGCGGGAAATGTCATCATATATCTGTCCTTATTAGATCTTCGTTTTCTTTTCATTATTTTCCTTATCATTGAATTTTTTTCTATCTAAGCAAGCTAAGAAACGTCTAAAAATAATAGTTAAATTTTAACTATATTTACCAATAAAAATATTGGCATTTCAGCAATTTTTCTATTTTTTATACACTTACTTTATTAATTGTCATAAAATCCAACAATATACATTTAAATTTAAAAAAAGGCTACTTATATATTAAAGAAATAGTATTACATTGAACAATTTATTATGAATTTTATAAAAGTTTGTTAAATATTTCAATAAGACATGAAAACAGAACACTTTTTCAAACAGAAAAATAACAGCTTTTCACATAATTCTATTTTAAGGAAAAAAAAAAATGAAATTATCTTAAAGTGATAATATGTCTAGAACTTACCTTTGTGTTATCCCCCACACGCATACACACACACACAACACATACAAACACACACACACTATATATATTATATATATGTCGTATTTTAATGATGTTATGTGATCTTTTCGTTTTTAAGAGATACATTTCCTAATTCTCATCAATTAATTAAGAAGATAAATCTTTTACTTTACAATATATATATATATATATATAATTTTGCAATGGATTTTAATTTTCACATATATTGTGTTTGTTTTAGGACTATTATGATAGAAAATGTCTTGAAGCTTAAATATTGAAACAAATTATTACATGATAATAAGTAAGTAAAAACTGTGCAAAGTAAATGAGAGAGCTTTGAAAGGCTCAAGAGACGAAGAGTTGGTGTTCCAATGTATATGTTTGTTGTTTTTCATTGTATTTAGATCTAAGGTTAATGTACCACAATTAAATTTTACAAAATGCAAGGACTATGATAAAAGTTTACATGCAAATTAGAATATTGACATGTTAAAATACTTAAAAATTCTGATTTTATGTGTGTTATTACGAAATTGTAGAAATATCATCACTTTAAAGAATAATTTTTTGAAGAATGTCATGATGTCTTGCTCATCAGTGTCATAATGTTACCACAATTTGTCATTTCATTGATTTAAACAAAGAAAAAAAAATTGATTTTATCAATTATTATATAACATTTTCATACTATCACTATATACGCTGGAATTTGTTTTAAAATTAAATCATGGTCTGCTAAAAAATGTAAGCCAATCTACAAAAAATTAAAGTTTAGCCATAGTTTATCTTATTCTTTTCAATTTTCTGTGCAGTGTTGATATTTTATTTGTATATTATGGAATTTTTTAACTTTTTGAACCGAAGAAATTTATATTCTTGCTTTTTAATTCATTTAATATTCATCATATCGCAAAACGTCATGAGTGTGCTATTAATCAAATTTGTCTGTTTAGTGATAATGCATCAATTTAGAAATTTCTTCATTTTTCACCAACAAAGTAAATAATTATTCAAAAGTGAATCTTTTTCTAATATTTAAAAGGTTAAACACCTATAACAAGTTATAAGATTAAAACAAACTTAAACAATATTTAAAATTTAATCGATTATCGTTGAATATCATATCAAAAGTATATTAGGGATTATTGTATAATTATTAAAAACAGGGGGAAAAAAGAAAGGGAAAATTGAAATGCATTCCGCAGACGACATGAAGCTCAGAAATGCGCATGCGTTGTAATAGAATTCAGCATGGTTTCTTCTTGAAATCATAGTAGAGTAATCAGAAATATCATTTTCTGCTAAAATGTGTATTTTTACTGTGTTTCATAATTTGAATACTTCTGAATGCTTGTTTAAATGTGAACAAGAATGCACATGAGGTGACTGAAATACACAGCGCTGAAAGAACTGAATTCTTATCGTTTCGTTTTAGTATTTGTTTTTTATAAAGACGTGATCCGTTTCTGTGCTGAATCGGGTAAGTGTATGTCTTGTTTAAAATTTATTTTTGCAGCGTAAAGCCCTACAAACGTTGAATAGCTTTGGTAACAATTGTTTATTTTAATCTGGAAGCCTCAAAAGTGAAGAGTGACCTTACGATCGTTTTTAGCTTGATAAAAATCCATCACCTTTTTGACTCTGTTTACATTTTCGATTTATTGTTTTCTTTCGCTAGTCTTTCGTAGCCAATTATTAATCTTTAAAAATTATGATGATAATTAAAAACTATTTTGTTAAATAAAATCTTTCGAAATAATTTAATTAAATTGCATGTTATTTTTAGTTTAATCAAAAATTAATTCACTGTTATCCTAGATTTTTAATAAAATATATTTATTTAAGATGAAACGATTTTTTCTCATTACGCTATTTTATTGTAATTTTATCAAAATTCTCGCATTTTGTTGAAATTTTAATATATATTTTAGAACAATATAAAAATAAATCAAAGTTGTTATGAGGCAGCTTAAAAATGCATTAGTTTTATTTCAACACAAAGTATATAAATAAATAAGTAGCATGTTTTGCTAAATTTTATTCCATTTATTTTAATAATTAAGAGACAAATCAACCTATATTCTTTAATGTTTGTTAATTCTTTTATATATTGCATCTATTTTGTTTTTGCCAATATTTAAGATCAGATATATTTTAAGATTACGAAAACTTGACAATGTAACATTTATTATAAAATACAGAAAAATTTACATAATAATTTTATTTATTATTTTCTGGTTGTGATAACTTTGCAAGAAGCATGTTAAAATTGATTTAGAAAACTTTGTACTTTCAAATAGTTAATATATATCCAATTTTTATTATTTGAAACAATATTTTAAATATCTGATTTGATTCAATACACTATGCAACAACCAATAAAAAAGGATTTTGGCAACTCTTTGGAATATTTATTATAGTGACATTATTTTTTATTTCATATGTTTTTATACCTTTTAACTATAATTGCAATACTAATAATTGTATTAATTATTGTAATTAACAATTGCATAATTAACAATTGCAATAATTGTGTTAAATGTTACATTTCAATAAAAAATTTTTTCATTATAATATGAAATTTTTATTAAATCTAGAAGGAAGAAAGTTTCTCATTGCTAATAGGAAATGATTGTAAAAGACTATAATTTGAATATATTTTATTTCTTACTTTTATTTTAAGTTGATGATAAAATATATTCTTACACCATACATTTCTAATTTATATTAATTGCTGAATGGTTGATTTAATGATGGTTAAACAAAAGTTGTAGTTTGCAATTTTGTTTTATATATAAAAATTTATTTGAACTTGCAAAATAAGTATAGAATGTAAGTTTTTCCAAAATTGCCATTAAAATATTTCAGTTGTTTAATTTTCATTATACATAAAATTCTTTACTAAGCTAAAACAATATTTGAGGGTAATAGCTTTTACCAGATGCTTTGATTGTATTATTTCATTAATTTTGGAACCAAATTGCTAAAAATTTATAATTTTATTAACTTTTTATTTGTCAATTTAAAGCATGGGACATTGTTACATATTTTAAACAATTGAAACTCATTTTTTTTAACAAAAATATCCTTAAAAAATAGTTTTTATGTACATATATTCCTATTGTTTTACATATTTTAAATTTTTAAAAATATTTATTAATAGATTGTCGTAAAATTACTTTCCATTTCATATACTTAGTAAATATATTAAACTGTAACCATTAATATTTATATATTTCTTAAATTTTATTTATTATGTTTTATTCAAAAATTTTTATTGGAAGAATTTTAAGTTTTTATTTTTTTATTAGGTTGAATATGGCTCCCTCAACCACAATTGAGACAGTAACAGTAGTAAGGCCTTTAAAAGTAAGTAATTTTATAAAAAGTTATTATATTTCAGCTTATGTACGATTTAAATTTTTTCTTGAAAGCATTGGTGTTTATCAAACCTTTATACCTTTTTATTAATTGTAAGTGTTGTTGTTTTCAATACCTTTAATCAATTGTTTGTTTCTCTTTATACCTTTTTATCAATTGTATAAGTAGTTTATATTTTAGTTCTAACTGTAATATAGCGCAATTTAATCAAGTCATATTTACAGCCTTGCATTTAATAAGAAATTTATTTTGATTACTCATTTACAATAATTTCTTAAAACAAATTTGTTCAGTAATTTTTTTATTCTTAAAATTTTACTAAATCAAACATATTTTTATTCAATTACTAATCAAATTATCTAAAAAATTTTTTTTAATAACCAATTTAATCATTTTCATTTTTATATTAAGTAATTTTTTACTTCATAACCATTACAAAAATTTACGTTATTTAAAATTCTATTAATTGCAGATTTAGTAAAGCAATATTTATTGAAAATAATTTAAGTTTTGGGTTGGTTATAAAATACTGATTTTAAGGATTATAATTTGAAGAGGAAACTATCCAAATTAAAATTTTGATTAAAGATGATGTGCAAGCTTTTAAGCAAATTATGTATGCATATTAAAACACAAATAATATTTTCTTTTGTGCATTATGCATAAGGATTAGCAATTTTGATTTCATATCGAAGTGTAAGTATTATAAATCTATAGTAACATCATATCTTAATAGTCATAATGATTTTAAATTTTCATTTAGACCATAAAAATTAAATAATACCTGTTCTTGCGATGAAGCTAAATATACAAGTTTCCATGTCCCAAACTATTTTTTGAAGTTATATTAAATTCTTTGTGTTACTTTTAATTAATGGAAATATTATTTTTCAACCTAGTTGAAGGGTTGATGATTGTATCCTCTTGATCATAGAAATTTTTTCAGTGTAAGGGTTTTGTATCAATTACTAATAATATCTCTAGCTGATTATGCAATTTAAAATGTTGACCAAATTATAATAGGTGTTTTAAAGGGATTAATACTTCTCATAAAAACTTGGCTTGTGACTTGAAAGTGATATCAAGAAGAGATTAGTATAATTTTATTACCTAGAAAGTATTTGGGTATTTTTCGTGACCTTGACTACTTTCAATTTTGGATATTTTCACTGAAATTTGTAATTTTTTTTTAAATTTCTTTCACAAGATTATTTCTGAAGCTTTTTAAATACGCTTTGTATCATTATACAATAATTAATAAGGACCTGAAGATGGGAATTTTTACATCAAGTAAAAGATTAGGATCATGCTAAGCATGTCTTATTAAATTTTAAACTAAGAAAATTTGAAATAGATGGCATATATTGTAATAAGAATTTTGCTGCGTTGAAAGTAGGAGGAATGTATGTTTTATGTATTTTCTCTTTTTATGTCACAAATAAGGATCAATTTGTCTTAATAAATGATTTCTTTCTGACTTTTAGCTGTATTGTGAGTGAGAAATAAAAGACAAAAACTGAGGAAGAGTATAAAATGTCAAATGTCAGTAAAGTATACAAATCAATTTTTTCCCCCTTACTGTACTTTAAAGACTGAATTACATTGAGGGAAATGTGACAACATGAAATGTTATTGTATATGTTTTATAAGAATAGGAAAACCATTCTATTGAAATAAAAAAAAAAAAAAAAAAAGGAATAATATCTTTTACAACTTAAGAAAAATATATTAAAATTTTTTTTTTCTTTAATTTGACTGTATATTTTATAAAATTTTCAGCTTTTTAAAATGATTTTTAAAAATATTTGAATAAAATAGGGAGCCCTTAAACTTGAAAAGAAAGTCCTTAACAAAGTAAGTTTCCATAAATATTTAAAAACAGAGAAAGATCTTATTTTTAATTCCATTTAAAATTAACAGCCTTTAATAACTGAAATACATTTTCAATGTTTCTACAGAAAATTGTTAATTGACTAAAACGTTTTAGTAGCAATCATTTAAATCCAAATTTCATTTAAATAAATTGATTTGGATAAAAAAAAAAATAAAAAATAGATTTAGTTTTTTTTTTAATATGTATTTTCATATCGTTTTTATAAATCTCTTAATAATTCATCTTCATTAATTTATGCAATATTATTTAATTTTCTTGCATTTTAATATTAATAATAAAATCAAAATTCTTCATAATAACGATCATTCGTATTCATCTAGTGCAAGGCTTTATTGATCAGATGGCTATGCGAAGTGAAAGCGTCTCCGTTTTATATTCTTTCCAAATGATAGCATCTCTCTATGCATGCATGCGTGCATACATACATGTATGAGTAGAAATATGAAAAGCCGCAGATGTTTTTCACTTGCACATGCAGTGTCTTTTCGGTATAGACGAAATGTCATTATTCAAAACAGACGGATATTTTTCAGTTTCGTTTGAGCCAGTAAGAGAAGGAAAAAAAAAGTTATGCGTTATCTTAAAAACGAAGCAGTGTCGTTTTCGATCAGCAAATAGACGGTGAAAAATATTTATTCTTGTAAATATTTCTACACTTTTTTCGCCAACTAATTTAATAAAAAAAATCACTTTTATAAAATATATATATATAAATTAAATTATAGAAATAGACAAATTAAGAAGTAACAGTAGAACAAGTTTAACTTTAGCGAAATGTATCATAAGTAAAAAAAAAAATAAAAAAAATAAAAATGCCTGTAACCTAGTGTCATGAAGAATTAAAGTTCTAGCTTATTAAAATCTGAAGCTTATTAAAACTCGAAACTTTTTCCTTTTAAATTAAAAATAATTTTTAACTTTTTGTTATTTTGTCTAATCGTGCTATACAAATATAGTAGCTGTTAAGTTTATTTGGTTTGGACTTCGTAATTATCTGTTTTAAATTGTAATATAAAGTTCCAATGTGATGCATATATATAAATGTTACGGTAAATTTGATTAATCAGTGATTATTCATAATCCCCGGATTAATCCACCGGTGATTATATGTAATCACCGTTATGTGTTGCCGGTGAGTATGCATAAGCACCAGATTAATCACATTTATCGCAACACACACACACACACACACACACACACACACACACACACACACACAAATATATTATGAACACAACACATCAATGCAAAAATCAAAAGAGAATTGACATGGGAAAACTAGATACTCGACCATTTTGCACAATAAAAGTCACAAACGTATTCGCTTACGCATTTATCATGCACTTCATAGAAACGCAATCAAATTGCATAACAAAACCGTAATAACATTCGCTATAGAAAAACCTTGAAACGTCTCGTATTCAGACATCAAAAATAAATAAATAAAAATTGTTCCACGATCCGAACTGCGCATAAGCTGCATATATATTCTACTTTACATGAAAATGCTGTGGCTAATTTAAAATTATCGTCGATGGATTTTACAGGAAATAATTTTTTGTAAGATTTTATATACTTTTCGTAATCGCAAAAAAATAAAAAAGCAAACTTTTTTTATATTATTGTCATAACTCATGTAATTTAAAGAAACAAATTACTTGCATTTAATCTTTTAGTGAAGTTAAGCTATATAAAATAAGATTCATTGTTTTTTATTAATAGTATCCGTAATAGCTTTTGCAAAATAATTACAGCCATAGATATTCATATAGTTGAAAAATATTTATCATTACAATAAGATAATTCATTTTCACTTCTATTTTGGAAGAGTTTCTCTCTGATGTGTAAGGGCCCGGATTTTCATTTTTATATCTAGTAAACTTATTAAAGCTTGTGTAAAATCATGTTATAATGACACTGATTGTGTGTTGAATAAACATTACGTGAATTTCTAATGTAATATTGATAAAAAAAATTAATTAATCAATCTGTTGTATTCACCATTGAGTTATTCATCGGAGAGTCCTTTCACTTGGAGGCTTAACGTAGTACCATTAAATTTTATACGCATATTTATTTTGTACCTCCATTCTGTTTGTGTGAAGGCATTTTTTATGGTTTTACTGTAATGATGTATACTTAAACCTTTGTCCTGTGTTTCCAGAAACCTCAGTGTGTTGTGATAACTTTTCAGTTATTTATACTAGTCGTTATTATGAAAGTAAGCTAAAGCGACTTTTAAAATTGTTGTTGTTACCTATAGCTTTATTGTAATTCAATCCATACAAATTTGGTCACTTACTGTAGAAAGAAAAAGAACACATAAACAAATCAAAATTATAAAGGGAAAACACCAGACATTATTAGCAAAAAAAAGACCAAAGGGCCTTAAAAAACAGTTAAAAACAAGTTAAAGGCTCTAAGGATAAAGATTTAAAAAGCTAGAAGCACCCTAATAAAAGTCCGTGTGTTCAGTACATGTTTTCTCTGGCCCTCCATTAAAGAGTACACAAATCATCATTCTGTTGTAAGTTACAGTCCAGTACCGAGCAACAAGTAGATGGATCTTATTCATTTTCTCTGTCTTACATATATCACAGTCCTTATTTTGTTCAGATGTTCAACCAATTCTTAATCTAAAATTGCGAGTTTTTCCACTCATCCCCGATTGTTTAAAAGTTGTAGGGTTTTCCTTTCCCGAAAAAGGAATGTTATATAAAGTTTTCATAATTTGAAAAATTGGAATTCTGAACTATCATTAAATCCGTACATTTATACAATTTATTTTAGTAAAATTCTTATTTATTGCAAAATATCGCTAGGCTTATAAATCTAAGTCAAGTTATAACATAGCAATACTTTATTTTATTATTGGCTGCTACAGATATCTGCCCCCTTTGCTACTATGTTGAGCCCATGACTGGAGAACACCTATTATATGCCCTACTGTTCTTAACTGCATCCTTTCTTGTGTTACTGTCAATGCCTTTAGTGATTGTTTTTGTCGTTCTTTACTGTATTGGGCTGCTCGTCGACTAATGATCGAGAGATCGTAGACGGGTATAGGATTAAAAAAAAAAAGAAAGAAAAAACCTCTATTTAAACTCAAAACTACTTTTGAAATTCCGTACTCTAAATTTATCTTACAGAAGGGTCTCAAAAGATTCTTTGACTTTTTGCAAGGTTTAAGAAAGCAGAAAATATTTTTTATTCATTATTCTTTAAAAAAAAGGATAAAATAGGTGATTCTTTATACACATTTAAATTTATTTAAATGGTTTTAGTAAATTCACTCATTATGGCGTCTTTATTTTTTTACATTATTTCTTTATACTTAAAAGAGTTAACGTGCTTTTACACGTATATTTGTTCGTGATGAAAATCAACCTTTTACACGAGTTTCACGGACACACCATTCCGGAACTGAGGCTCGAAATATTCTTTGAAGGGTTATTAATCTCATAAAAAAAAAAAAGATCAGCTCTGGTTTCCCTTGCGATAAATCTGATTGTGTTCCCTTATCGGGATCCTTGAAAATACTGGATAAGTTACCATCGATCATTATTCACTCAGTCTATTATGGCGAGCTCAATTTCGAGTTAGCGTGAAGACGATCCTCCGTTATGACAGGGAAGGAATTCCGGAGCGGCATTCTTCCTTTGAAAATATTTTTAAATATTTGCGCAGCCTGAGTGACTTTTATCTAATGTGGTCGAAAGGCGTTTTTAACGTAGCTGTATAAATGCAAATCAAATTTTTTTTTCCGTTATAACATTTTTTAAAATTTTAAATCGCGGTTCATATATTTAGGCACATTTTTTAAATTCAAGATTGTTCCATTTTATTGAACGTCGCATATGTTATTTATTTAATTAAAAAAAATTTGCCTCATTTATTTATTATTTTTTTTTTAAATTAAAATTGATTTCAATGTTTTATTTTAATTTTTTTACAATCATATGTATTCCAGATGAAATTTTGATTAGTAATACCCGAAGCTAAAAGGTTTGTACAATGTCTTACAAAAATTTTCGCATATGTGTAATTCTACTTATAATTGTAAGAACAGAAGATAATTAAAAATTTGATTACAGAATTTTTAAAAAATTTCAGTTCATTCCAAATAATCCATTTTATTAGATATATTTTTCAAACGATTTTTTTTTTTTATCGACCAATAAAAAAAAAATAAAAATAAAAAAAAATCCAAAGATAAATGTCCAAAGACTTTTAAATAAAATCGTTTTGAGTAGAATTTTTTATTAGAGTTTTTGCATACCGTACGTTAGTTACCGTAGGACGTCCGTTAGCGCGCATGCTCATAGGAAATTATGTTTCCTATGAGCATGCGCGCACAATGGATCTAAAATCCCGCTCTATTATTTAATAAAGTCAAACACTTTTATTAAAAAAGTCAAATAAAAGATTAAAATAAATATCAAACAATGTTTCCGAAGTTCAAAAGCTTTTAAATAAAATCGTTTGGGTAGAATATTTTTTTATTTAATAGAAGTCCAAACATTTTTATTGGGAAAAAAAAAGTCAAATGAAAAATTAAAATAAAATATCTTTTCTTGGAATTGTATTTATTCTGAAAACAACTAAAAGAAATAAAATTTCTTTAGGATTATTGTATTTAAAACGAATTTATCTAAAATAATTAAAACGTATAAATAAAATGAAAAATACTAAATTGGTTTCAAAGCAATAAAATATTTTATTTTATAACTTTGAAGTCCAAACATTTTTATCGGGGAAGATTTTATGAGTCAATTTGTGTGAAAAAGTCCTGGGGGGGAATCAGTTCATCAAATAATGCAAAGATAAATGTCCAAAATCTTTTCTTTTCTAAAATTCTCATGAAAAAATTTATTCTGATCACGAAATTTTAGTGTAATTTAGAAAAATTTTTTTTCGGACATTATCATGTTTAATAAAATTTTTTAGCGTTATTTTATTTAAAACGAATTTATTTTAAATAATTAAAAAAAGTCCAATAAAAATAAAATAAAAATCTAAAAAATGAAAATATAGAAAAAAATAAAATTCCAAAAACTTCTATTAAAAAAAGTCAATAAAATAAAATTTTCAACGTATTTGTTTTTATAGTAAACATTTATTTTTTGTTTACCATACAATTTTATAAAATGGTATATCGGGAAGATTTTATGAGTCAATTTGTGTGTAATATTTTTTTTTTTTTTTTTTTTTTACGACATGCATAAACGGGGAATCAGTTCATTCCAAATAATGCATTTTATTAGATATATTTTTTCAATTCTGAAAAAGAAAAAGAAAAAATTGTATTCTAAAGTGTGCTCATGATTTGACCTCACAATAAATTTTCCGCTCAAATGCTTCACATTAATTTTCGATTGTAATTTAGAAATATTTTTTCGGACATAACTTATCATGTTTAATAAAATTGTTTGCGTTGAATGTTTTTTTATTTAATAAAGTTCAAACGATTTTTATTAAAAAAAAAAAAGTCCAATAAAAAATAAAATAAAAATCTAAAGACTTCTATTGAAAAAAAAGTTGAATTAGAAAAAAAATAAAACTCCAAAAACTTCTATTAAAAAAAAAGTCCAATAAAAATAAATATAAAAATCCAATAATAAAAGTCCAACGACTTTTCTTGGAATTGATTGTTCTTATGCGAACACACTAGTGCGAAACATTTATTCTTTCTTTAAGTATCATTATATTTAAAACGAATTTATCTAAAATAATTAAAACATATAAATAAAGTGAAAAACATGAATTGTTTCAAAGCAATACATTCTCATTATTTGTTTTTATAACTTTTTAAATCACTATTTGGAATGGCATATCGGAAAGATTTTGTAAAGCAATTTGTGTTTTTTTTTAGCACATGCATAAACTGGAATTATTTAAATTATTTAGTTTTGTTCATTTTATTACTGGAAACCGTTCGATAACTATTATTATTTGTGAAAAGTTTTCTTGGCAAATCACGTGTGCTTTACAGGCAAAAATATTCACAAAATTGTTAATGCTTCTGTTTAGAAAATTATTCATGTTTATGGTATAATATTTAATTGAATGTTGTTGTTGTTATCGTGTCCATTCATCTGGATTTAAAGAGAGGTGCATTTTGCAAGGAAATTATTTTTTAAATTGATTTTAATTAATAATTTTAAATAATTTTTTTTAATATTTTAAAACTTTGCATTATTTTGCAAGTCATTCTACTTCCGAAATAGTTAATTCAATAGATACCTAATTTTATAAAGTTTTTAATTTTATTCAATTGCTCTTTGATGTGTATTTTGATAATTTATCGTTCATGATTGAAATTTATTTTTACCCGACTATTTTTAGCTTTAAATTAGTGTAAATAGTTATGTCGTTTAAATTTTTAGTTTTTTTTTAATTCTTTAACGATCGAACATTCTAATAATTGTTCCCAATTTAAACTTGCACCATACTTCTAAAGATTATTAGTTGATATTAAGTAGATAATGATGCTATTAATAAGCTATTGTTGGTGAACTATACTAAATCACAATTATTCCTTTTGTTGTCATATTTCTTTTTCTGTTTAAAAGATTCGAACGCTTTTGATTGGAACGTTTTTTTGTTTTTAAACCAATCATTTAGTATTGTCTGCGTCGGAGTAGTTCGATATTGAAGCTAAATAAATAAAAAATTGCGTTTTCTATGTGATGTAATTTAAAAGTTTAGCCTTGTTATATCTATATATATATATATATATTTCATTGATAAATTTAGGCGAGGAGCTCTCATGTTTCTATTTTGAATTATTTCTTTTAAATCGTAGAAGTCATTGAAAAAAAAATCGATTTCTATTTCTGATCTACCATTAATTGATTCTTTCACTTATTTTCGTATCAAAGACAACGAAATATTAATATACATATTGAATTCCACACTAAATTAATGCTTTACCAAAACTCAAAAGTTCCCTCCCCCCCAAAAGTTCATAGAATAATTTTAAAGTACTTGGACGAAAAGAAAACATTATTCATCATTTTTTTCCTTATAATCTCTCCTATAAATGTATACGGCCTGATGGCCAATTGATTAGCGCTCTGGCCTTTGGTACCACAGTAGCCAGGTTCGAATACTGGCGGTGGCATGTGAGTGGTTCGGAATCCATGTTACGGTCTAATTAGCACAAAATGGCCGTAGAGCGACAAATCAAACATATAAATGCATGCATTTAATTATTGTAATATTAATCGTAACTTTGCTTACCAACAGAAATAACGATGGTTTTGTATTACATAGTATGCGTTGTAATATGTAGAAAAGAAATCATTTTGTTGTCGTTGATTCTAAATTTGCTGACCATTATCTATATGTTCCTTGAAGTGTATATATATATATATATATATATTAATAAGCTATTATTGATGTATTATACTAAATCACAATTATTCCTTTTGTTGTCATAATTCTTTTTCTGTTTAAAAAATTCGAACACTTTTGATTGGAACGTTTTTTTTATATATATATATCAACGAACGTTTTTTTTTTTTTTTTTTTTTTCAGTGTGTTACATCATTATGTTACTAGTAAAGATATCTATGGAATCAAATTGGATTTCAAGTATTAGGAATACAATTTAAAAAAAAAAAACATTTTTAGAAATAATGTTCTTCGACTTCTATAATTTTCAGTTTTTTTTATTGGTATTCCCAATTGCATTATTTAATAATTTCATCATTATGCTTTTCTATACATTTTTAAATATTATATATTTAATTTGCTTATTCGAGAATGAAGCTTTTTGATAATAATTTTCAATTCAATCGAGCCAGTGCCTGTGTTTAATATTACTGCTTACAGATAACAGGTAAGGTGTGCATACTCGCTAATCGCCTAAATGGGTTATGGTTACTTTGGAATTCACGGAACAAGGCATTAGCATCCACCTCCGTTGAGGTGATAATGATTAACCATCCAGTAGCAACTCTTCTGCGAATTGAGGCGAAACAAGTAGCTTAAATGCTTGACTTTTCCCGGAATTAATTATGTTATTAATAGGATAAAAGGCTCTATTTAAACCAAAATATAAGAAAACCCAGTTTTCGGTGTTACTATTTCTGTACACTTGTGAAACTATTGTACGTGGAAAATGATTTTGCAATAAATCACATTCTGAATACCATGGCTTAATTTTATCAGCGTTGCCATTAATAATCAATTACAGATTCGCCCACCACTAATAATTTCTATCCTTATTAAGAATTATTTTTGTACATAAAAATACATGATTCATTTAAGTTAAAGAATGTAACCGTGCTCCCTCCTATGTACTGGTAAGAGCGCCCCTTGTGACATCCTGGAGAAAGGGTCAATAGGCCTCGAGACTCTCACCCGAGAAGAAGTACAGCTCAACCACGCGCTTCTGTTGAGAAACGTTCAGTTTACAGTCTGTCACTCTGAGAAGAAATGTATTTAGTTCATTAGTTGGCCTACAGACTCTCACCCGGAGAGGAAGTATATTTCGTGCACCCAGCGTGTAGCTGAGTATCGCAGTTTCGGCTTAGAAGTGGAGTTCTTCTACAAATCCATAATTGTATGTCTTTAAATGTGTTAAATATTGTATGCCTCTAATTGTATGTGTGTGGTGTTTGTACGCGTATAAATAAAGCTGCGAGTTCACCATCCTGAGCCTCAAGTATCTCAACCCAACCACCCTCAGCTACAATCGGGTTGTCCCACCTGCACACTACAGAGATTGCTTTTATATAATTAGTTGTAGTTTACATTGTTTATTTAAATTAATTTGTTGGGAACAATGCATTTTCTTATCAAAAACTGTAGGGCCCGGTCTGTTAAGCCTAAAGTGTGCACAAGATGACCATAGAGTGACAAACTAAACCAAACCTACATTTTATCGTAGCTTGATGTAACGGCTTTTTGCTCACTTATGACTTGGGACTTGCATCTTTTTCTTGTTCTAACTATTGAATGAGACATAAATGATAAAGTAATAATAATGGGACGATGTCGAACAGATCAGAATAATAACATAAATAATGACAATAATATTTTTCTTGCAGCTTTAGGTCACGTCGGCCCGTTTTCGGCCACATGGTGAATGACATAAAGCGGCTATATGGTATTTCATATTGAAGGCAGGGCCTGATGGCCGAGTGGCTAGCGCTCTGGCGCTCGGTACCACAGGTTTCGGGTTCGAGGTACTGGCGGTGCCATGGATGTTTGTAGTGGTTCGGAATCGACTTTTTACGGAGTAAGGTTGTCAGCCCTACGATAAACGTTCTACAAACCTATTAGATTGGAACCTATGGTTTAAATTGAATTCCGATCCACTACAAGCTTCCATGGAGGAGGCCGAGTGCTCTGTACCACAGGTTTCAAGTTCGAGCCCCGGCGGTGCCATGGGTTTGTAGTTCGGAATTCACTTTAAACCGTAGGTCCCAGTCTAATAGGATCATAGAGCGTTGCAGGGGTCTCGCCTGTAGCCTATCTTCAAGCTACACGTGCCCCCTTTGTAGTGCTAAATGAGTAGAAGCGGTGCAGCCCCTTGCCTGTGGCGTAAAGATTAACTGTCTCTGTATTGTCAGCTGCATTAGAACAACAACATATTGAAGTAAAATAGGTAATGAAGTAGTCATAAAACTAATTGTTTCATGCTGCTTGATGTTATCTGAGTTTTCTTTTCATATTATCAGAACATAAATGTTCAGTTTTATTTAAAAATTTCACACTCGTTAAATTCTGGATTTTTCTCATTTCTGGATAATTCACGCATGCATTAGTTCGGATATGGAGGAATCCACTGCATTTGCTTCTTAATGGTCTTTACTGTTTGGCGTCCACTTAACATTATTACACTCATTATAAGTAACCGTGATACCTTTCTTTAATTGTAGCACGAAGTTCCAGTGGCATTTCCTGGACTGTTCTTTTGTGTTCTAACGAAAATGGACACCAATTACTGTTTAATTATGCAATATTTGTTGGAATGCTTGCTTAATATAGTATACAATGGCGAAAATTAAATATTCATTTTCCCTTTAATTATGCAACACTCTTTACGAATTAGTGTTTTGTTCAGTGGCTTTCCCGTCCCTAAAACTTTGTTCTTCCATTTATTCCTTTTAGGCCAACCCTTTCTTATTTTTAGGCGTACAACTGCTAATATCTTTATTGATTTTTTTTTATTTGTTGTTACCACGCTACTTTTGTTTTTATTTCTTTTCAAATCAGTATTATAATTACTTTCGGAATGTTTTAATGTTTATCACTATTTGTTCTCCTAATACATATTGTCGGCTTGATGACCAATTGAATAGGGGTTTAGCCTTTGGAACCACAGGCTTCAGGCTCGAATCCTGGCGGTGGCATGGATGTTTGTGAGTGGTTCGGAATGGCGATCTGAATGGCCGAGTGTCTAGCGCTTTGTTCCTTCTATTGATCCATTTTCCGATATCCATTTCCGGTGCCGCAGGTTTCGGGTTCGAGTTCGACGGTGCCATGGATGTTTGTAGCGGTTCAGAATCTACTTTTAATCGTAGGACTTGGTCTAATTAGCCTTAAGTGGGGAAAAAAAAAAAAAAAAAAAAAAAAATTTACTGTACAGCGACAAACCAAATCAAATCTACATAATTGTGGGGCCTGAATGGCCGCGTGTCTGGCGCTCGGTGCCATAGGTTTCGGGTTCTAGTCCCGGTGTTGCAATAGATGTTTGTAATGGTTCGGAATCCACTTTAAGCCTTAGGTCCCGGTCTCATATGACTGTAAGAGCGTCATGGAGACCAGTCAGACTTCTTTCACTCACATCATTCCTAAACTGTATAGGGGCAATTCAGCTCTAAGCACAGTGATGTGATGTGGTGTGATGTAGTAGTAATAGTAGTAAGAATGTCACGGAGTCAAGTCAGACTTTTGCCTACGGGTGCTCTATCTCTACAGAAGTTGCCCCCTTTCTCTCCATCTATGAGTAGATAGTCCGGCCCGTACTGCAGGACACTGTGGATTAGTCACAACACAGTCACATATACTTGGTAGGAGTGATTGGCGAACAATTTGAAAGATGTCTGGCATTTCGCGTACGCTTGCAACCGCAATGAATAGTTGAGCAACGAGGTCCTCAATTGAGTTAACTGGAGTCTCGCAAATGAAAACAACAGTTGCATAAAAATAGAGTACTCATCGAGTTTTGCCAGCCAGAAGACTTGACATTCGCCACATAATGGATATCAGTTGGTGTTGTGTCTGGCTGTTGCAAGAAATTCATTTGAAAATGTATCCGTGCCTCAATGCGTCAACTCCCGCCTTACAGTTCTGTACCAAAAAAATATATTTTAGCAAGCTGTACCACTCTACAAAGTTTGTCCCATAACCATTGAAACACCCTGTGGTATATATATATATATATATATGCCAATTTTTACTGATCTTCCATAAAATGCACTTTTTATTTATTTGTTTATTTCCTGTGTTTTAAAAAGTCTCTTAACAGGTTTTCGAAATATTGGAATAATTTTTTAAAATTATCTAATTTACTTAAATAAAGATTTTTTTCCCCTTGTCCTAAACTAATGGCAACCCGGTGACCAATTGGCTAGCGCTCTGGCCTTTGGTACCCAGGCTTCAGATTCATGGTGGCATGGATGTTTGCTAGTGGTGCGGAATCCAACGTTAAATTGTAGATCGCGGTCTAATTAGCCTAAAGTGTTCGCAGAATGATCATAGAGCGACAAACCAAAGCAAACCTAAACTAGTGTGTGCATGATGTTGTGGTGTAAGGTCCGGGATAGCATAAATAAAACTGAGATTTGTGTAGCAGGGCAATGTATGTGTTTCAGATTGGGGAAATGATGAAAAAAATTATATAAATCTCTTCGAAAATTCCAGATAACTTTTAATTACATGCATTTTGATAAAATTCATGAAAATTGCATCGTCAAAAACTTTAGGAGTGAAAATTTAATCTGTAATGTAGTGTTACCTATAATTCAGTGCTTTAACTGAAAATATTTTCATCGCTTATATTGCTTTATTGAATTTTAGTGAAAAAAAATTAAATAAAATATTTAAAATAATATAAATTTTATCTCTCTCATACAAATTTAACAAAAAGAAAAAAAAAAAAAAATTTGATAATAGATATCATCAAACTTCGTTCAAACGTAAAAAAGTGATTTATTAAATTTAATGTTTGATTTTTAAAAAAAAAACAACTTTTAATTTAGGAATATATTTTTTTTTACTGTAAAATGTGCTGACTATTATTTTTAGTAAAATTGAAAACTGCAATTCTTTCTGAGAACCTGTGGAATTGTATGGATCCATATACATTAAAGTATCATTACATGGATCTATATAAGGCTCATTATATGTTATCTTTTCATTATATGGATTTATATACAGTTAAATTCAAATTTAATTTATATACAGGATCCATATACGGATCATTAAATATTATCTTTTCATTATATGGATCTATATACAGTTAAATTCAAATTTAATCTATATACGAATCATTCAATATTATCTTTTCATTATATGGATCTATATACGAATCATCATTTATTATCTTTTCATTATACTGATCTATGTACAGTTCAATTCAAATTGA
The DNA here is from genome assembly GCA_021605075.1 of Caerostris darwini. Taxonomy (NCBI): domain Eukaryota; kingdom Metazoa; phylum Arthropoda; class Arachnida; order Araneae; family Araneidae; genus Caerostris; species Caerostris darwini. The sequence goes on from BPLQ01002706.1 coordinate 19,631, forward strand.
ATCTATATACGGATCATTCAATATTATCTTTTCATTATATTATGGATCTACATAAGGATCATTATTTATTATCTTTTCATTATACTGATCTATATACAGTTAAATTCAAATTTAATCTATATACAATTAAGAATATTTTAAATTAATTTAGAATTTCTCATTCATGATCTTATAGATAATGAATTTAAATTAATTTAATGGTTTTATTATGCCATGGTGACTTGCATTTCATTCACAGGTAACCCATACATTATCATAATCTCTTCCTTCGCAACATTATCACTCTCTGCACCAGAAGTGTTTCTTCAAATCCTTTCAAATGCATCTGAGGAACATCATCTTGTGTGTCCCGTACGTTTCCCCTCTCGTTCCGTGGCCTACCTGGCAGAGTGCCTGGCGACCCTTTTTTTCTTTTCTTTTTTCTTTCTTTTCTTTTATTCTTTTCCTGCGGGATTCTTTTTTATTTGTACGGTTTTGTTTCGGAGAGGTACATACTGTTGCACCGCCGCAGCGGCAAGCAGTAGCTTGGGTATCCAAAACAAAGAGATGGTAACGTTTTAATGACTCAGTTTTTTTTTTTCTTTTTTTTTTTTTTTTTTTTTTCTTTTTTCAATTCTTCTCTCCTCTTGTAGTATCTGGAGGAGAAGTAGAGACACGTCCAACTTCTTCCCGAGGTGATTCCCTCCGTGTAGTATTATTTCTTTCTTTTGTCTGTCTCTGTCTATCTTTTGAGCTCTTTTGCGGGTCGTTTTGTCTCGACGTTTCGTTCCTTAATGGTCGGGAATTGAGACTTTTTGATGTTGAGAATTGGGGGTTCAAAATGGTTATTTCTCTTTTTTCCACTTTTTACCTTTTAAAACTTGGTCTAATGGAAAGAAGTTCTAACGCAGTAAGCTGTAAAATTGAATTATTTATTTGAAACATTTCTGAAAGACTTGAGGTTGAGTCGTTTCTTAAAGAGTGCGCGTGTATCTATCTATCTATTTATATATATATATATATATATATATATATATATATATATATATTGTTTGTGTATGAGTATTGTAACGTCTCTGCCTATATTAGACCTATAACGGCAGAAGAGGGACACTTTCAGGTTCATGGGAACACTTTAATTTTTATTTACAAGCACAATATATATATATATGTATATATATATATATATACAAATATGGAATTCGGGGTTATTAAACAAGAAAAGAAAATTAAAAATATAAATGTATGATTAAATCACAAGTGCAGTTCACTCCAAAATCGGTGATTTTCAGAGTTATCGAATCTAATTGCCTGGTCTGCGGCAGACCTTAATTATACAACGGTGTGATACACGAAACCACGAGGGTTTCGGAAACTCCGACCTATTCAGACACATCAGAGAAAAAAGAGAAAAACAACACTATTTGCCGACTCGTCGCAGAATTCTCATTTTTTTTTCCCAAAAAAACCTCCCTTTAAGCTTCCCTCACTTCTCATTGGAATAGACACTTTCTCAGCCCATGGTCTATCACTTATTACGATACAACAACTCATGGTGTAGTCTATATTTCATGTAATTGTTCCGACCTGTGAAGGTCGCATAGGCATTCGCTAATTTCATGAGTCTCATTACACATCGAATATCTGCTATAAGATTTGAGTGACAATTTGTTCTCATTAGTACAAAACACTAATTTGCATGTAATATAACTGCCCAATTTTCCGCCAAATTTTAGTGATGGTTTGTTATTATATACTTTTAAGAATATACTTTCCTCTTTCCTGGGAGCGAAATGCTATAACTCTTCCCGTACGAAAAATACATACATATATATATATTTAGAGAGAGAGGGGGTGGTCCTAGGGGTTCGGAATCCACTTTAAACAGTAGGTCCCGATCTGTTTAGCCATTTTGCACAAGATGACCGTAGAGCGACAAACCACATTAGCATTCAAATGTTATGTTGCTATTTGCTGGAAAGGTCAGGGAAAGATTTTTTCATGCACAATTTCTGAAAATTCGAGATGTAATTTAAAACTTTCTGGAGCACACACCTGAACAACAATCTCCCCCGTTGGTGGTGATGCTCTAATGCGTACCGCGTACTATTTCTTGGAGTTTGACATTTAGTTAATAAAAATTTCAGCGGCAAGCACAATCATTCCCGATTTTTGCACTGGCATTTCATTTTCCTCCCAAACACCACTCCTGCAGCAGCGCATGGGAAAACGCTAATACCGACGCATTTTAAATTGGCACACGTTCGGAGAATAACTTTTAAAAAGATGTCATGTTTCCCCCCAATATTGTGGGCGCTGCTGTACCTCAGAGCCATCGATTTCTGCACCTCGTTCGTTGGGAGGACCCCCCCATCCCACCCCCCGTGCTCTTCTCTACAATAGCTTTGTCAGCAGCCACGGCGTGTTGAGGAGGATTTCAATTCGTAACGAAAATTTTGCTTCGCCCTGCGTTTTCTGCTCGATTAAACTTTGTACCGCTCCGCTAGAGAATGGCCCTCCAATAATTTTTTTTTCTTTTTTTTTTTTACCTCAATATTTTCGCTTATGTATTTCTGTTATTTCCGTGGTGACGGTTTCGTGAGAGAGTGCAGAAAGGTAAATTGATTTCGGGACTTTTACGAAACTTCCTTTGCAGTTATGAATACAGTTCGTACTTTGACTTGATTCGTTCTCAAGTTCTCTTGGCAACATTTGTGGGCATTTAGTTTTCATAATTATAATTACTTTCATTAATGAAAAGCACGAAAATTTGGTAATAAATTGGGCCAAATCGGAAAATAGGGACCGTTGGGATTTGGCGACTTTTTTGTGGCGCCAACTGAGAGATAAGTCTCCAAATATGCTAACCCGTTTTTTTTTTTTTTTTTTATTCGCTTTACATAAAATCTCAATCCGTTGATTGACGGACATTGGCGAAAATAATTTTGGACGCAAAATTCCCTATTCTGCAATTTTACTATAAATTATTCACTACAGAGTCTCTTAAAATAAACTTATGGTTCAATTGCACTGATATTGTATTTACAGTGTACAGTTAGGAATATGAAAATAGCATAAAGTAATATTTCACCTGACTCGTGGCAACATGCGTCACAGGTGAACATTAGGGGGAGGGGGGAGTTCAATTCGTTGGCCTGCTTTGTTGTAGACACTATTTCAAAAACGAGGAGCAACGATGGCGTTTGGGAATTGGTTGGAATTTTATACCTGGTGGGAATTTTCTGGGTTTTCTGTTATACGATACGAAAATGCGGAGTAGTTCCTCCTAAAAGCACCTTCTTCTTCAGCGACTAGGAGCCAAGTCAGACTTCTACCAACGAATGCTCTATCACAACAGAAGCTGCGCCCTTTTTCTCCATCCATGAGTTGATTACTGATGGGATGTCAGTCCTGCACTGCAGGACACTGAGGATTGGACATAAGTAGTATTTCGACTGTCGGTGCTGTTGGATTATTTGAACACATCGTTAATATTTGATAAAAATAATACCAGATATATTAAATATATATAGATTGAATAATAAATTCCTGGAATAATAAGGAATAATTTATGCCCGGAATGTATGAAATCATTTCACTTATTAATTACTATTAATAATCATAAATGTGAACGTTTTGGTTATTTTTGTGCATTTTTATTATTTTCTCCATATTTTTTTTTTAATTCTTATCCATATAAAATGCATAAATTGTAATAAAACAAAAAATTAAGGAATTTTTCCTTATTTTTTTTAAAGTTATTTATTATTATTTTTTTTTTTTTTTGAAAAAAAAAAAAAAAAAAAAAAATGAAACCATTAGAAGACTGTTTCTTATAAACTATTCGAACCAAAATTAATGAATATTAATTTATTTTTAAAATGATAACAAGGAAGAAGTATATTTTATATGCAAATCTCTGTCGTATAAAATCAGAAATCATTAGCATAAAAAAAATGGCGCGTTTGTGTGAAATTCAATTGAAAAATTGTATAAAAGTATACAGGCATCTCTCGTATGATTACGACATTCAGTAACACGATTTTTTTTTATAATACGATTCGAGAAATAGGAAAAATACCACTGTTACACAATAATTGTACATTGTCGTTTTCGAGATTTAACAGCAAGCTCTCTGTAACACAAATCTCCTACTACACATTTTGAGAATTATGAAAATTCCCTACTCTACAAAAACTCTAAAAAAACCTTTGAAGCGTAATTATCATTATCTAAGAGAATAAAGTTTTCTTTCTAAGTAATTATATTATCATTATCTTATCCAAAATTGTAGCTATAATTTTGAAATAACGGAAAAAAAAAAAAAAAAAAAAAAAAAAATCGCATTAATTATGAGAGAATTTGATTTCTTAGCTCTATATAATAGAGTTTATAAAAGATCTCATAGCCAAAAAAAAAAAAAAAAAAAAAAAAAAAACCAGAATTTGCAAAAGATGAATCCAAAATGCGATGGAAATAAGCTCGAAAGATGGTTTTTCACCGAATGTGAATTTATCGTTGTAAAATAAATAATTAGGGTCACAAAAAACTATTATGCAATATTATTGTGTGAATTTGATTAGTTATTGTTGTAATAAATATTTTTCCTTTAGTTATATAATGAAAATAGTTTTTGTATTTTTAACTTTTGAAATTTGTTATTTTTTATCTACTTCTTTGTTTCCTTCACAACTCTCTTTTGGCAAACTAACTATTCTATTTGGTTAATTAGTGTATTTGAATGTTTGTTCTGATTATTGGAAGTTTTTAACTTGTTACGCGTTATATTTATATATTTTAATTTTAACTTTTTTATGAGTTTCAATTTTTTTTATTCCTTTAGTTGGGATAATTTATTTTAGGGGAAAATCCCATTGTTTTAGGAAAATTTTTTTTAGGGGGAAAAAAAAACCTTTTAGGGACAAAAAAAAATTTTTGAGGGAAAAATTTTCTTAGGTATTTTTTAAATTAATAGGCATTTTAATTAAAAAAAGGCATTTTTAGGGGAAAAAATATTTCTTTAGAGAAAAAAAAAAAAAAAAAAAAAAAAAAAGGCAAAATTTTTCTTAAAATATTCTATTAAACAACATTTATTATATAATTAAAAAAATATAATTAAACAAACAATATTTCGAAATATAATTAAACAAAATGCATAAAAATATGTGCTATTTCTTTAATAAAACTTAATTTTGATTATCAATTATGCAAGAATCGTCTGGTATTTATTTGAATGGGACACTTAACAAAATAAAGAACGAAATAATTCTTTTAGATAAATAAAACGACGCACTGCACATCGTTATTACTTTTTGGCGAATGGCAATGACATTTGAATTAGATTTATTCCTAAAGTAATAGTCCTCATTTAAATTTAAAGAAAAATTGTTGTGCCTGTTCTGAATTTTCTCTTATGAATTTTTAAAAAGAAATGAATATGGTATATACATTTTTAATTTTTTTGAAATGTAATAATTTTTATCGACTTCTTTATTTACTACACGACATTTTTTTTAGTAACCTAAGGACTACATTATATGTAACTTTATTTTGTTCCAATTTCTGACTGTAACAAAAACAATTCGATTGGGTTAACTAGTGTATTTGAATGCTTGTCTTGATTATTGATTATTGTGATTAGTTTTTAGCTTGTTATGCATTATATGTATATATTTTAATTTTAACCTTTTTTATGAGTTTAAATTTTTATTTTCTTCCTTTAGTTGGGATCAATTATTTTAGGGGAAAAACCAATTTTTTTTTCTTAGGGGGAAAAAACATTTTTTACGGAAAAAAAATTGTTCTTTTTTAAAAAAAGGAGTAAAAAAATTTTGTTAAATTTTTATTATAAACTATAAAAAAAAATAAAAAATTTTCTTTAATAAAACTTAAATTTAAAATTTATTTTATTTAACAAAATAATTTTATTATAAACTATAATAAACAAAATGCATAAAAATTTATGTCGCTGTCTTCATTTAAATTTAAAGAAAAGTTATTTTAATAAAACTTAAATTTGGATCAATTTGAAATGAATTGTAATTTTCTGGCATTTATTTTAATGGGTTTTTTTTTTTAGTAGTTTAACTTTAAAATAAAGAAAGAACATTTCTTTAGGGGAAAATTTTTTTTTTTTTAATTTTTTATAAAAATAAAATTACTAACTGCTAATATCGTTAATCTTTAATTAAATTTGGCCAATGGCACTTACTCTGAATATTCTCTTATAAATTTTTAAAAAGAAATTTGTTGCTGTAAATGTAAATAATTTGCCGTAATAATACTTGATATGTAATATTACTTTTGTAATTTTACTTGATCTTGTTTACTTTTACTTGATTACTTTGTAATTTTGACTGATCAAGTCCATCATCATATGAAAATGTTTTACGAATTCAAAATAATTGTGATAAATCAAAATAATTTGCCGTAATAATACTTGATATGTAATATTACTTTTGTAATTTTACTTGATCTTGTTTACTTTTACTTGATCTTGTTTACTTTTACTTGATTACTTTGTAATTTTGACTGATCAAGAATTTTACGAATTCAAAATAATTGTGATAAATCAAAATAATTGTGATAATTCAATTGATACATTCAACTGAAATTTATTTATTATTTCTAATAAGATAATTCCAGCACACGCTCATTACTTTTAACAAAGTAATTCATTACATTTCATTTCCTGCCGACACTTCCCCCCAACCCCTTTGTGGGACTACGTCACCCTCCTGGTACGAACGGAAAAGCCATTTCAATACATACACTGCCTTTAGATGGAAAAATCAAATCATTTTCCACTTTCTTTTCCATCCATCCATAAGAGAGGTTTTTTTTAAAAATGCGAATTCACCTGCATGAAATAGCGGCCCTATGGGGAAAAGCTCTATTATCAGATAATGAATGTTTTTGTGCGTTCTCTCCCCCCGCTTCGCGTCCCCCCCCCACGTGAGGGGGTGGATCAAACTGACGAACGAAGATGATGGGGTCCTAACAAATGACGTGAATGCGTCGTTTGCGCTGCGTTTACCATCCGTTCCACCACCCCCACCCGTCAGAGCGGGAGAAAAAGTGCTCTTTGCCGTCAAAGCTGCCGACAGAAAACGACCACCCTCCTCCTGACTGTTGGCTTCCCTGCACTCTTCCCATTCCACACTGTGCAGTGTGTTGTACAGGCTGACGATTCGGTGCTTTGAGGTGAAACCCGCTGTACAACGTCGGTGTGACGAATATATGCTTTACCAAGTTGTAATACGTGAATGTTTTAAGCAGCAAGAGTTTGTACAGGTGCTGTTGTTATTAGTGTATAAGTGCTGGATTTTAATTTAGTTTCATCTGTTTAAAAATGTTATTTTGTTGCAAGTTTCGTTTGTGACCACGGATGTGGTAAGAACTTAGTTGGTGTCTTGACTGTTCAATTGTGGAAAATAAGGGAAAAAAGTGTATCCTTGGAAAATAAGTTTCCTCTTCGTTTAGTATTAAAAGAAATCAAAGACTATTTCATCAGTAATTGTTTTGCCAATAATAAAAGGCTTTTTTGTGACCACGGATGTGGTAAGAGTTAGTTGGTGCCTTGGCTGTTCAGTTGTGGAATTTTGTATTTTGCATCCTTGGAAAATAAGTCGTTCAGTATTAAAAAAAAAATAAAAATCAAAGACTATTTCCTCAGTAACTGTTTAGCCAACAACAAAAAGCTTTTTTCACCAGAATTTGTTTAATTTTCAAAGAATTTTAAGTATAACTTTTTTTTCATACCATCCTCTTGCTGAGTTTAATTGTGAAATTATGTTCCATAATTTTTTTCGTGTAACGCCTCAAGGTTGTTTGAAGTCAAGATTAAATTTTCAGTAGAAAAAATTTGCTTACTCAGCTTGCCACAACCACTTTCACCGAAACATTTCGCATAAAAACATTCCTTTGGTCGATTTAAATTCTGAAAGTTTACGACCTACCTTCTCTGTGTCTACCCTAACCCTCTAAAAAAAGGAGAGTCCCCGTATCCAATCAAGGAAGGAATACATTATTGTCCTGGAAGCCACTCTGTTATGAATAGGCGACGAGTTCCATAATTCATGGCCCAATTTCTTCTTTAGTGCCGCTTCAATTCCCTCATTCTTAAATGGACAGGGCGTGGCCGTTGCACTTTTAATAGAGTTGTTCCAGCGGTGGCTCGCAGGTGGCTCTCCTCGACCATCCACCCCCGAAATCATCGTTTGGCGTATTTATTCCGGGATATATCATTTTATACGTCATTTGCTGTGGTGTGGGCACTGGCTTCGAAATTTCCGTGGGGTTTACGGCCTTAAAGCACTGCAGGACCTGCCCTTTTCTGGTGGATGTTTTTATCCCCCGCGTGCTATTTCTAGCCGCCGTTTGATGGATTTACTGGAGAAAGGGATCGGAGGTTGATGGTTTTAGTTTGTGAAAAGGCTTTTTCCGGTGTGGAATTTCTAAAGGGAGGAAGAACTTTTTCCTATCGTCAAACTGAACGATTTTGCTTGCTGTTGTAAACTTCTGCAGTATCTGTGTGTCTTTTTTTTTGCTAAAAAAGAACTTTTAACTCTTTGAATGTGGTGTATTGGATCTTAGTGGATTTGCTTTAAAGTCTTGCAATTTCTGGAAAACTGTGTGTATAGTGTTTGAATTGAGATTGAATCTTACTGGATTTGCTTTAAAGTCTTGCAATTTCTGAAAAAGTGTGTGTAAATATCCTCATACATCAAATAATAATATCCTCATACCAAATAGTGTTTCGCTTTCTGCTTTGTGCCAAGATACTGTGTATGCTTATTAAGAAGATTTCAGCGATTTATTTTATTTTATGTGAATGATTAAGTCTTTTTCTGTAATGTGGAATTAAAACAGTAATTTATTCAGGTATTTATGCGTCGGTTTTTATTTCGAAAGGAATATAAGGTGGATTTTCGTATAATTTTTATGGCCTATTGTAAAGTGTTTTCTTAACCATTCTGAGTTGAATTCTTTTGAGAATTTCTGAAGCAAATCATAATTTTATACTTGGATTTACTTTTGTTGCAAGACTTAATGTAAACTAGTATTGTTAGGCAAGATAATAAGTGTAATTGCTTACGAACTACGCTATACAGTATTTGAAAAAAAAAAAAAAAAAAAAAAAGCGCTGCTCTTTATTATGGTAATATTCTGTCGTGATATCCATCTTTAAGAAATTTTGCAAGAGAATTTTTTTTGCAATGAGGAATCACGACGCAATGAGAAACGGAGGATCATCAGGGCGTCACTTATCAGGACATCCTCCTAGACTGGACAATGCTCCTCCTGATGTGTATCAGTATCAGGAGTATGAAGAAGAAGAAGAGGAGTATGAGTATCAGGATTGCTGCTGTATCACAGGATTTCTTAGAAGTCTTGATTTAATTCAGGTAATTGCATTATGGTTTATAGGAGTTTTTCTTATTGAAAGTAAAATAATGTGTGCAAATATAGCTTTTAATGAAAGTAATAATGTGTGCAAATATGGAAGGATTAGGAAGTAGGATTTTTCTATTATTCTATATATATTTCTTCTACTATATAGTTAGGATTTTTCTACCGTAGTTCTTAATGAAAGTAAAATAATGTGTGCAAATATACTTTTAGGATTTTTTTCCACCCTAGTTCTTAATGAAAAGTAAAATAATGTGGTTTTTGAGGATTTTCTACCTTAGTTCTTAATGAAAGTAAAATAATGTGTGTAAATATGGTTTTTTGATTTTTTCTACCCTAGTTCTTAATGAAAGTAAAATAATGTTTTTTTGATTTTCTACCCTAGTTCTTAATGAAAGTAAAATAACGTGTGCAAATATGGTTTTTAGGTTTTTTTCTACCCTAGTTCTTAATGAAAGTAAAATAATGTGGTTTGGAGGATTTTTCTACCTTAGTTCTTAATGAAAGTAAAATAATGTGTACAAATATGGTTTTTAGGATTTTTCTACCCTAGTTCTTAATGAAAATAAAATAATGTGTGTAAATTTTTTTTCTAGTTTAAAAATAGTAATATTTATGCAATGTCGAAATTTTATCATTTTTCCAAGTTGCAAAAACCGCTGTTAAGTTTGTCTCTAATTAACATAAAAAAAAGAAATTTTAATATATTTAATAATCTATATAATTTTTTTAATCTCTGTGCAATTTCTTTCAAATATTATTGATAAGTGTTAAATCGCTTTTTGTGCAATAGTCGAAAGCCTGCCATGTAACTAGCTTTACAGTTGATACTTGAAAAGAAAAATGTCTTACTTATTTACATATACTGAGATAATTTTTTCTGCCATAATTTCTAAAAATGACTGCTTTTAAACTGCCTAAATAAGATGACTAATTAATTATTTATTCGTTTGAATTTTCAAATTTAAACATTGTTATTTTTAAGTCTGGGAGTTCATATAAAGTTAAGTGAAACTTAAGTTTCACTAATATAATATATTAAATAATTTGTAATGTACATAATGTACATTTTTTTTTATATTCTCAGCATATCTTTTGAAAAGAAATGCAATTTGAATAAAATAAAATAAAGCATAATAATTTGCGTCTTCTATCTAGTCTAAATTGAGTTTGCAAAATTGTTCACAATGTCATGAATAATTTCAACCACATCATTTTGCCCAAAAATTCTGCCATGTTGAATGTGGCAGAAATTGTTAAAAATAACTTTTTATATCTGATGTATTACAGTTATAGAGTAACAAATAGATCAAAAGCTATGTTACATAATATTTTAACAATAGGCATAATATCGACTATATTACTATGAAAACTTTTCTCCGTTATCTTCTGGTTTGGCAGTATATGCTTCCTAATTAGTACAATACAATATAAGAATCATGTATGAATATCGGCCAGGTACGTATATGAATACTTGTTTGGCGAGTACAATAATTTTTTCCGCACGTTCGTGACTCATAGAATGAGTAAAATCGCTTATTAAGTAATATCTTGCATTGCGGTGCGATGCGAATAATTTCATATTCTGTACCGTTAATATTACTGCAAACGAAACGTTCACCTCCTGTTGGTAAAATTATCTTAAAGTTAGTGCTAAGTAGTATTCGTTTATGTATAGATAAAGGTTGTATACATTACAAGAATAGATAAAAGTTGTATAAATTAAGTATTGATAGATGTTGTATAAATTTCAGGAATAGATAAAGATTGTATAAATTATTGATATGTTGTGCGGTAAAAAATGTCTATGTCCTAGTATTCAGTTTATAAATTAAGGTTGTTTAAATTACTGGTGAAATGAATCCCCTTACCTTCTCAGTTATAGATATTGATATAATAAATACTAAGTATTAGGTATTGTCTTAATAGCGTAGTGAACATTATCCTCTAATAGGGATTTTTAATCGTAATTAGTAATCGGCATTGGTATGTTGTTGGGTAAAAAGTGTCGATGTCCTAGATTCAGTTAATTCATTTTGGTCAAATGATCTCTATAGAATCATAATAGTCGTAGGTCTCTGTAGGATAGTAGATATTGTCTTCTAATAGGGATTTTGTAATTGTGGGACAAAAAGGGGCAAAAAGTGTCGATGTCCTAGATTCTGATTATACATTTTGGTCGAATGAATGGAGAAAAATTACTATAAATAAATTTTGTTTAAAATTTAGGTTAGGTGTTAAATACTGTCCTCTAATAAAGTAGTATCTAATAGGGATTTTTTAATCGTAATTAGTAATCGATATTGATACGTTGTTGGGTAAAAAGTGTCGATGTCCTAGTTTCAGATGATTCATTTTGGTCGAATGAATGGAGAAAAATTACTATAAATAAAGTTTATTTTAAATTTATTTTGGGGGTTAAGAATTGTCCTCTAAGAGGATAGTGGATATTGCTGGCTAATAGAGATAATTAATCGTAATTAGTAATTGACATAGATGTGTAAAAAGTGTAGACGATAATGTAAAAACTGTTGGATGTCCTAGATTCAGCTAATACATTTTGATCGAATGATTGGAGAAAAATTACTATAAATAAAGTTTGTTTACATGCATGTTTTAAAATATGTTATGTTTGTTATTAAATGCATCTTATATTTTAGGAAACATAGATCGATATCTTATATTAATATATAACATAATTGTCTTCTATACTAAAAACATGTAAGCTTAAATATTTATACGAATATAAGTAAACAATATATAGTATAAATATTGCATTAAATAATCTAACTTGCAATTCCAATATATAGTATGTATCTTACTTTTTACACTTTCAGAGTGTATATTATTTCTTCTTCTACTTCTATTCCCATACCCAGAGCGGCGCGATGTTTATGTTCCTAATTTTAACCGTCGCGGCCTAATGATAGAGAGGGAGAGAGAGGGAGAGAGAGAGAAGCGAGAAAAGAGAAAAATCATTCAAAATCGCTTTTAGATGAATACCTTTCGCATCCCACCCCATAAATTACCAAACGATCGACGTGCGTGCATCCCTCTCTCCCTCCCCCTTCCCGACACCTTCGCGTGCAGAAAGAAGCACCTGTGCACAAAAACCCAGCATCTCAGAGAGAGAGAGGAGATTGTCGAAGATATCGATCTTGCTATCAATGACCGGACGCCTCGTTTTCATATTGGAATAAAAATGCTTTTGTGGGTTCCCGCCATTTCCGTGTACCTTCCCCCCTCCACCCCCCCCCTCCTCCTCCTCTTCATTTATCGTTTGATCCGATCGAGAATTTCCATTTTGGGGGAAAATTCTGATGGAGGCCAGGAATTTTGAAATACCCGATGGCAGTTAAAGTAAAGTGCCTTTGCTTTTAAATCGCGCCATTTTATCTTCTTTTAGCGAAGGGGAAGCCCCCTTTAAGATTGTTAATTTAAGTCAATACGGGTCGGGGGATGTTTTAAGTGGTTGTCGCTAATTACCCTATTGGGCGGTCTTAAAAGGTTCGAAAGGTTAATTAACTCTAATCTTCGATTCGTGATTGTTTCTCATTCATTAGTCATTCTTACAGCTGCGCCTTTTCCTTTCTTAAGTGTTTAATTTAGAATAGATTCATTAGTGTTTTAAGTGTGCTTTTTTATTTTGTAGTTAAAAAAAATGGAACGGTTAGTTGTTTTTTAGGTAATTAAATTGTAAGCATATTTAATTCAGAAATATTTCAGAAGAAAGTGAGTAAATAATGATTTGGAAGACGTAAGTCGTTTTATTTTAATGGTTTTATTTATTTATTTATTTTGAATAATGCATAATTTATAAAGATGCTTTCGAATGGATCCATTTCACCTACGAATACAGTCAATTTTGGTGTAATGATGTCAGTAAACAATGTTTTTCTTCTCAATTCTTTCGTTTGTCCCACAACTGTTGAATCACTCTATATACAATATCACTATGGGGACCTGATGGCCGAATGGCTAGCGCTCTGGCGTTCGGTAGCACAGGTATCGGGTTCGAATCCCGGTGGTGCCATGGATGTTTGTAGTGATTCGGAATCCACTTTAAACCGTAGGTCCCGGTCCTAATAAGATTGTAGAGCGTTGCGGGGCCATTGTTACTCCGCGTCCGTGGCTTACCATCAAGGTACACGCGCCCCCTGGGTAATGCAAAGTGAGTACATCTGTGCAGCGCTTGCCTTAAGGCATCCAAGACGTCCATGTCTGCATGCCAGCTGCATTAGAAAAAAACCAAAAACAATATCACTATTACAATGGATGCAATTCTTAGAAGTGTTATGACAGCTTCTCATAACTCAATTTAGACAATAACGTATGACTCAAAGTTCTTTATGATCACGAATCATCGTTGTGGTAAAATAATAATAACAAAATAATAAAATTCCTAAAAAAATGTTCCACCGATTTATTCTCGTTTACCAATGAAAGAAAAATCAGTGTCATGTTTTCGCGAATTACTTTATTAAAATAAGCTGATGATAAACATACAGGGTGATTATAATTAAAGTCATATTTTCAAAATGCTGTCAAAAAAGAAACACACGTCACATTGAGCTCAAATTTGAACTGAAGATACTCGAAGAAAAGTAAAATGGTATGGCTACACACACACACACACACAAAAAAAAAAAAAATTCCACCGATTTTTCCCATCCAATTGGGTATGACCTTGCAATGGTGGATGGGCTTTCCACTCACAGTGTCACAACTGTTGAGTGATTTGGAAGTAATTTTTTCCGTCAAAAAATCGAAACAATCAAGCACATTGAACATTACAGTTGGTTTAATGTGCAACTCATTCCAAATACGTTGTCATTTCGATTCAAAATATCACTGGTAGACGAATTCAGTTTCTTTATACAGCTTACAGCGCCATCGATTAATAAACTTTGGAGCTTCTTTTTTTTTTTTGGATGCAGTACACCAATTGTAGTGTTCAATATGCTTGATGGTTTCGGTTTTTTGACGGAAAAAATGACTTCCAAGTCATTCAGCAGTTGTGATACTGCTAGTGTAAAGCCCATCCAACACGGCAAGGTCATACGAAATTGGATTTGGAAAATCGGCGGAATTTTTTTTTTTTTTTTTTTTGATGTCATACCGTTTCCCCCTTCTTCGAGTATCTTCAGTTCAAATTTGAACTTATTGGGACGAGTTCTTTTTTTACAACATTTTGAAAGTGGGACTTTAATTATAATCACCCTGTAGTATATATATTCCACGTAAGATCTAGCTTTTAAGCACAAGACGAGATGATTGTTTTGTATGGCGAAAAAGTGAGAGTCTGAAAATATGGAGAAGAGAAAATGCAAAAAAAAAAAAGCCCTTTTATTGAAATATCGATATCTTTATCACCGAGAACACTTTCGAAAAGATGATCTTTCGAATCCGTTGAAGTATCGTAAATCGACCATGAAGGAATCATCATTTATCCTTTGTACAACAGCGATGAGTGGTATTTTCGTTAATTTTGCAAGGATTTCTGATTTGTATTCTGTTCTGTAAATGAGCAGCCGAGAGTACGGAAAAGAAACAACAGAACTGAGCTGCGAATATCGACCAAATGCATCATATCTTCCTCCCATCTTTCGATGACCATCATCCATTGCCCTTTTGTGGTCGAAAGTTTTGAGTTATGTGGGTTCTTGAGAAATCTCTGATCTCCCACTTCGGGATAGGCTATCCATCAAAAGTTGATTCTTGCAGACACTTGGAAATGGAAAAGATGGCGTTGGGTTTTAAATTCTGTGGAGGTCCCTCTTTCATTCGTATTGATCTTTTTTATTTTGCTTGACAAATTCGATATTAAATACTTTTAAGCCAGTAATTTTTCGCTTAAAATGTATAAGATAAAACACATTTTTTTGCTTTTATATAAATTGAAATTACTATTTTGTTAGTAATTTGTGTTTTTACCTGTTTCATTCAATTTTTATTATATTTCATATTAAAAAAAATTATATTTATTGGGATATAAGATGTTTTGTATTTTCCTTAAGAAAGGTGTCCTGATGACCAATTGACTAGTGCTCTGGTGTTTGGTACCACAGGGTTCAGATTCGAATCCTGGCGGGGTCATATATGTTTGTTAATGGTTCGGAATCCACGTTAAACTGTAGATCCGGTCTAATAGCCCAAAGTGTACACAAAATGACCGTAGAGTGAGAAAACCAAATTTTGTATTATAGTAAGAATTAATTTTCATTATTAATAATAGAAATAAACATTTGCAAAATTCGAAATCGCCACGTTTGGCGGTTAGTGAACAATTTATCTGTCATTTATTAATATTTATATTCCACGTAAGTTGTAACTTATAAGCACAAGACGATTTATATCATAAATCGTTAAAGAGGTGTCTGTTTTGTATAGCGGAAAAGTGAAAATCTCAAAATACAGGGAAGACGGGAAATAATAATAAAAAATAAAAAAAAATCTTTTCTTGAAATATCGATATCTTGTTCACCGAGAGCACTTTCGAAAAGATGATCTATCGAATCCTAGGAAGGACCATAAATCGACCACGAAGGAATCATTATTTACCCTTTTCGCAACAGCGATGAGTGGTATTTTCGTTAATTTTGCAAGGATTTCTGATTTGTATTCTCTCCTGTAAATGAGCAGCCGAGGGTACGGACAAGAAACAACAGAACTGAGCTGCGAATATCGACCAAATGCATCATATCTTCCTCCCATCTTTCGATGACCATCACCCATTGGCCTTTTGTGGTCGAAAGTTTTGAGTTATGTGGTTCTTGAGATATCTTGGATTTTCTACTTCGGGAGAGGCTATCTATCAAAAGTTGATTCTTGTGGAGGTCTTGGAAATGGGAAATATGGCGTTCGGCGTTAAATTCTGTGAAGTCCCTCGTCCGTTCTTATTGATCTTTTTTATTTTACCTGACGAATTCGATGTCAAACACTCGTGAGCCAGTAGTTTCTCGCAAAATAGTATAAGATAAAGCTCATTTTTTTGCGTTTACAGAAATTGAAATTACTATTTTATTAATTTTTTTTTTTTACGTGTTTTATCAATTTCTGGCATATTTGAACTGTAAAAAACAAGTTTGTCTCCTTAAGAAAATCGACTTCGAATTGGGTTAGAATTTATTTATAAATGTGGGTTTGGGCTTTCTATTTATCAAATTTCTTTACTGGAATTTTAGGCACCCTTTCCTGATTTCAAAATATTGAATAGTGAGTCAAAATCCACATTAAATTGTAGATCCTGATCTATCTAGTCTAAAGTAACAAAAAATGACCGTAGAGCCAGAAATCAAATCTACGAACATACATAGCACGGCCTTTGACTTGAATCCGAATCTTTTGGTATAGGGCGCCAGAACGCTAGTCACTGGACCATCAGCTCCCGTTTATTTGTTTATTTTTTCCTAATAAAAATTAAATGCTTCCCAGTTAGTCGATGTTAGATTTCAGTTGTTGTTCTAATGCAGCTGGCAATACAGAGACAGTTAATCTTTATGCCATAAGTGAGGGCTGCACCGATGTTATTGATTTAGCACTACCTAGGGGGCACCCCACAAATCTCTACGATGCTATTAGACCGGGACCTACTATTTAAAGTGGATTCCGAACCCCTACAAACACTCATGGCACCGTCGGGACTCGAACGAGAATCTTGTGGTACCGAGTGCCATCATCATTGTTATATTTCAGTGCATTTATCAATTACAAGCAAAAAATTTGTTAAAAAAATTTTCTTCTGCAATTTTATTATAAAAGTGGTGAACTATGCATTATTTCAAAAAAATATCAGAAGTTACTCAAGCATTTAATTTAATAAAGAAAAGTTTGGGCAGTGTGAGTACTACTTCTCTAGTTGCATAGTTAAAGAATATTCTTCCAAATTCCAAAACATATTAAATTATATACGAATTCTAAGAAACGATGACTGAACAAGCGAACTGCAAAACTACTAGTTATCAAACTTCGATTAGGTTCCGAAGAAGTAAAACTTCTCTTTTAAAAAGAAGAAGAAGAAGCCAAACTTTTCTTAAATGATATCGCCGCCGATTAAGTTCTGGAAAGAGGATTGGTTATCTGGTATTGGAAGGGACGCCCTAGCGTCTGAGCATTTTATAGACGAGATTAAATTCCCCTAAAGTTCTTTTTTTTCTCTCTCTCTCTCTTCCTCTTCCAAGCGCTCGTTATTGCGAGAGATAAAAGCGAGCCCTTTGCGGTTGGAATTCCAGGGCTCGTAAACTGTACCCGTGTCCGTAATTTGATGACCGCAAAAGCCCCATCGCGGACGCAGGCCTTGGGAGCCATAGACCGGGAACCAATAAAGCAGTTTAATTTTTATCAGTCGCCTCTTGGCTGGAGAAGGATCTCTCTTCTTTTTTCATTTATTTATTTATTTATCACCTCTTGCCCAAGATGGAAGTTAGCAGGTTTTATACTAGCATGGGTAGTTTCAAAATGAAGAAAGTTCTAGTGGAAGTTGAGTTAATTGAGAAGTCAATAATGAAAGAATTAAAACTGAACTTGTTTGCTATTTAATGTCATTGATCCTTAACTATTAAGCGCGACTTAGTTAATACAGATAAAAATTAACTTACTTAGCCAATTACAAAATTAATTAAAAGATAATGAAAGGACTATTGCTTGATTATCATTAATGTAAAAATTACTGATTAGTATGAAATTGAATCTAAAGATATTGTTAATGGGATTTAAAGCTCTACTACCACACCACACCACACCACATCGTCTAGAGCTGAGTTGCCCCTTTACAGTTTGGGAAGGATGTGGCTGAGAAAAAGTCTGATTGGGCTCCATGGCTTCCTACTGTTCTATAAGACCGGGACCTACGGCTTAAAGTGGATTCCGAACTACTACAAACATCCATGGCACCGCCGGGATTCGAACTTGATACCAGTGGTACCGAGCGCCAGAGCGCTAGCCACTTGGCCATCAGGCTCCAATTTAAAATTCGGATGACGCACGACCATTTTCCCGGCGCAAGTAACCATTGCCTAGCCTTTAACCGTTACTCATATAGCACCACTCGAGCTGATGGCCAATTGGCTACGGCTCTGGCCTTTGGTACCATAGGCTTCAGGCGGGTTCTCGAAGGATCTTCTTTTTTTATTTATTTATTTATCACCTCTTGCCAAGAAGGAAATGAGCAGGAGTTACTAACATGGAGAGTTTCAGATAAAGAAAGTTTAAGTGGAAATTGATTTAATTGAGAAGTCAGTGTTGGAAGAATTAAAATTGAATATTGCTTATGTTATTTAATGTCATCGATTCTTAATTATTAGTATCTTATTATATGGGTTAGTATTACTCGCGTCCGTAACAAATTTTCAAAGCTACACGTGCCCCCTAGCTAGTGCTAAATGAGTCACAGCGGTCACTTGCTTATGGCATAAAGATTAACTGTCTTTCTATTGCCAGCTGCATTAGAGCAACAACAACAACGTAATATTATTATTATTATTATTATTAACTGATTCTTACTTATTAAATACAGATAAAAATTAACTTAACGTACTTAGCCAATTGCAAAATGAATTAAAAGATAATCAAAGTACTGTTGCTTGATTATCAAGAATTTAAAAATTATTGATTTGTAGGAAATTGAATCTAAAAATATTGTTAGTACGATTTAAATTTCGGATGGCGCACAGTCATTTTTCAGGGGGAAGTAGCCATAGCCTAGTCTCTAGCCGTTACTCATTTAGAACCTCGTGGCTTGATGGCCAATTGTTTAGCGCTGTGGCCTTTGGTGAAATTTGAAGCAATCAGTAATTGAAGACCTTGTTACTTGACTAACAAATTGCGACTGGACATCTGCGCAAAATGCCTTTTCGCCAATCATTTCTTCGGCGGCCTAATGGTCAATTGGCTAGTGCTCGGGCCTTTAGTACCACAGACTTCAGGCTCGGATCCTGACGGTGGCATGGTTGTTTGTGAGGGGTTCGGAATCCACTTTAAACTGTAGGTCCTGGTCTAATTTGCCTAAAGTGTGTGCAAAATAACCGTAGAGCGACAAACCAAACCATTTAGCACCACCTATGAGGTACGTGTGACTTAAGGTTGCCAATTTCAAACTATGAACTGGACACGACTTTCAGATTTACCATCATGCCAAAATAGGGATTGTGACCTCGGATATATGTGTTTTATGTAAGACAGAGAAAATGAATAAGGCCCATCTACTTGTTGGCTCGGGACTGGACTGTAATGTTCAACAGAATGGTGATGTTTGGACTTTTTACTGTGGAGGGCCACAGAAAACATATCCTGATCACATATACTTTTATTAAGGTACTTCTAACTTTTTAAATTTTTATCCTTAGAACATTTAACTTGTTTTTAAGGTCTTTTGGTCGTTTTTGTTAAGAATGTCTGATCTTTTCCCTTTGTAATTTTGATTTGTTTATATGTTCGGGTTTTTTTTTGTTGTTTTTGTTGTTTCTGTGGTAAATGGCCAGATTTCTATGGATTGAGTTCCAATAACAACAATGACATATTCTTAATGTGAAATGTAAGAATATTTAAAATCAATATTTCTTTCATAACAATGACATACTTATGCAAGAGTATGAGTATGGATCAATAAGCAGTTACAAAATAATGGAAAAACACATTTATTTGAATTGATCCATTTTTATAGTCTGTTTCCCATCGATGAATTTTGCCCAGCATTTCTCCAACTTCTTCAAGCCATTCGATTTCGGAAGGTCCTCAAAATAGGCATTGGTCTCGGCGATGACTTCTTCGTTGGACTACGTATACGTCTCATTTTGCAATTTTTACTTATCTGTCTTTGCATTTACCATTGTAAGACATTTTTGGCATTGTAAGAAGACTTTATGGACACCCTGTTCTATCAATGTCAGTTTAGTCTTTTGCTACAAACGTATAAAAAAACTGTACGTATAAAAACGTAGAAAAAATATTAGAATATACGCAAACACACACACATACAAAAAAAATATTTGAATACATCGAGTTCTGAGTTTGACCTGCAGAAAAATATTTTTCGCAGAGGTTTATTCAGTAATGAAATAATTGTTACGTTTAGAATTACACTGGTCAAAAGAATGTTTTAATTACTTTGGTTTATATGTAAGATCAAGATTATATATATGAAGAAACGCATATCCATTGATCAGAATAAAAATCAGAATAAGAAAAGTTAGGAAAGAGTTAAACAATTAACAATGAATTGGCTAGCTAGATAGCTATTCGGTTACCGTAGGTGGTGCAATAAAAGAAAAAGTGATTGAGTTCTTCCGTTGCTGCAGATTTATTGCTTCCGTTTGCCGTACGTGTTAGCGGAAATGGTAGTCATAGCGCTTTGAAATGTATTAAGTGAGCAGTGATGGGAAGGGTTTTTAAGGTTGCTATGCAAAAATATCCACAAGAAAAATGAACGAAAAGGAAACAGAACATATCTCCTCTCTTTGCTTTTTGTTAGTATCAATATGTTATAACCATGCTCCATTCTTTCTGTGACGTGTGTTACAGCTTTTAAAAAATAAGTGTGGATAAATAATCTTGGTGGTTAGTATGATAGTTTTGCATTGACAGTCAAACTACCTGGTTGGAGTTTTCATGAATTTCCTCTAATGCGACACATATGAAGCAGTTTAGGTTACCTTCTCAAAAGAGATTATTTCTCTTCCTCAACAATACAAAAATAATATTGTCTCTTCTACTGGCAGGTTTCGGGACATGAGATGTTTTCTTTTTACGGAGTAAGGTTGTCAGCCCTACGACAAACGCTCTACAGTCCTATTAGATTGGAACCTAGGATTAAATTAATTGTTAAAAAAAAAAAAATTGAATTCCGAAAAAAAATTGATTTCCGATACAAATTGAAAATAATTGAATTCCGATCCGCTACAAATTGAAATAAAAATTAAATTGAGTTAAATTGAATTCCGATCCGCTACAAGCTTCCATGGAGGAAGCCGAGTGCTCTGTACCACAGGTTTCAAGTTCGAGCCCCGGCGGTGCCATGGGTTTGTAGTGGTTCAGAATTCACTAAACCGTAGGTCACTGTCTAATAAGATCGTAGAGCGTTGCGGGGCTAGTATTACTTGCGTCCGTAGTATATCTTCAAGCGACACGTGCCCCCTGGGTAGTGCTAAATGAGTAATAGCAGCCTTTGCTTATGGCATAAAGATTAACTGTCTCTGTATTGTCAGCTGCATTAGAACAACAACAAACTTCCATGCTACTGCTTGGACTCGAACCGGAAACCTGTGGCACCGAGTGCCACAGTGCTAGTCACTCTGCCACCAGGCCGCAATGTTGACTCGGTGTGATATTATACACTAGAAAATGATTAATCTTTTAACAAAGGCCAACGTGAAAAAGTATAAATAAACAATAGTAAAAAACAAACAACAATAATTTTATTTACAAAGTTTTCATATTTAAAAAGGAAATCTATGCACACAGTAGCATAAGTTTGCAATGTAAAAACTCTGCTTGCAAAAACATGCATTGTAATATTGAAAAGTTCTCTTTATTGAGTTTTTAAGCTTAATGCCGTTAACTACAATGTTTTTCTGTACCTCTTGTGTGTTGCTAGCATATCATTTTATTTTATTGACACCAAAAATCGGAATATTAAGATGACCAACATATTTTTATGAAACTTTTTCAATATTTATCTTATTTTCTTGGGAATTTCATCATAATAAATATATCAACCTTAGTGATAATACAGCCGTCTGACAGGTCGGCCCTGCCTTTCATTTGCTTTGTGACTGTTCCTCTTGAATGACATTTCTGAAGAGCCACTGTTTTACTTGTTCGTCAGCGAGTGTCATCCGACTGTTGTGACCATCTCGCCTTCCGTCATCCGACACTCAACCCATTGTTCTGCCAGGCGGATGTCTGCGTCATTCAAGCGCGTTTCTCCTTTCAGCTATTCGACATTCTTTTTCCCTTTTTATTTCTTTTTTTCCCTTTTTGAATTTTTTTTATATTTTTTTTTCCCCCAGGTCGTCTTGTAGCGTGTGACGCGGACGTCCGCACGTGCTGTTTGTTTATTTGCTTGTCGTCGAGTAAGTCAAGAGCGCCCTGTTCTTGACGCGCCGTCTGCTTGTATGGAAATGTTTGGTGAGATTGAAGCGGCGATTTTATTTATTTTTTTTTTTTTTATGAAGCACAAGTGTTTTGGTACATTTACGGTTATGCCATGCGTAGGCGGATATTAAAAAACTGATGAATGTTATAAGAAGTTATATCAAACATTTTTCTCACCAAGATAAGTTG